>CAJNOQ010001721.1:0-29068 GCA_905250885.1 Didymodactylos carnosus | reverse complement strand
TTGTATAAGGGTAAGTTTCAAATTCAGAAATTCTGGCACTTTTTATAAAAGTGGCTGTCGCACACTGTATAAGGAAAAGCGTGAAATTGTGAAATTGTGAAATTGTACTCTTTTCTATAAGAGTGGCTATCGCACACAGTATATGGATAAGTTTGAAATTCTGGTACTTTCTATAAGAGTACCTATCGCGCATTGTATAAGGGTAAGTTTCAAATTCAGAAATTCTGGCACTTTTTATAAAAGTGGCTGTCGCACACTGTATAAGGAAAAGCGTGAAATTGTGAAATTGTGAAATTGTACTCTTTTCTATAAGAGTGACTATCGCGCACTGCATGAGGATGAATTTGAAAATCAGATATTCTGAAATTCTAGCATTTTCTATAAGAGTAGCTATCGCTCGCAGTATAAGGATAAGTTTGAAATTCTGCCACTTTCTATAGGAGTGGCTATCGCGCACTGTATAGGGATAAGTTTCAAATTCTTAAACACTGGCACTTTCTATACGAGTGCCTATCGTCCGCAGTATAAGGATAAGTTTAAATTCCGAAATTTTGAAATTCTGGCACTTTCTATACGAGTGGCTATAGCACACAGTATAAGGATAAGTTTCAAATTCCGAAATTCTGAAATTTTGAAATTCTGACACTTTGTATAAGAGTAGCTATCGCGCACTGTATAAGCATAAATTTCAAATTCTTGAATACTGGCACTTTCTATAAGAGTGACTATAGCGCACTTTATCGCGCAATTTTCTTGAAAATCTGAAATTCTGAAATTCTAGCATTTTGTATAAGATCGGCTATTGCACACTGTATAAGGATGAATTTAAAATTCTGGCACTTTCTATAAGAGTGGCCATCGCGCACTGTGTAAGGAAGTGTCAAATTGTTGAATACTGGCACTTTCTATAAGAGTGGCATTTATATAAGTTTGAAAATCGGAAATTCGGAAATTGTGAAATTCTGCCGTTTTCTATAAGAGTGCGTATTCCACACTGTATACGGATAAGTTTTACATTCTGAAATTCTGCAATTCCGAAATTCTAGCATGTTCCATAAGAGTGGCTATCGCACACGGTATAAGGGTAAGTTTGAAATTCAGAAATTCTGGCACTTTCTATAAGACTGGCTATCGCACGCTGTATAAGGCTAAGTTTCAAATTCAGAAATTCTGACATTATCTACACGAGTGCCTATTGCACATTGTATATAGATAAGTTTGAAATTTTGAAATTCCAACATTTTCTATAAGAGTGGCTATCCAACACTATATAAGGAGAAGTTTCATTGTTGAACCCTGGCACTTTCTATAAGAGTGGCTATCCCATTGAAATTCTGAAATTGTGCAATTCTGCCGTTTACTATAAGAGGGGCAATCGCACAGTCTATATGGATAAGTTTGAAATTCTGAAATTCTGACATTTTCTACAATAGTGGCTATTGCAGACTGTACATGGATAAGTTTGAAATTCCGAAATTCTAACATTTCCTATCCGAGTGGCTATCGCACACTGTATGAGAATGAACTTGAAATTCTCAAATTCCGAAATTTTGACATTTTCTATACGAGTGGCTGTCGCGCGCGGTATAAGGAAAAGTTTGAAATGCCGAAATTTTGAAATGCTGGCACTTTCTATACGAGTTGCTATCGCACACTCTATAAGGATGAATATGAAATTCTGAAATTTTGACATTTTCTATAAGAGTGGCTATCGCGCACTGTATAAGGATGAGTTTGAACATCTGAAGTTCTGATATTCTAGTATTTTCTTTAAGAGCGGCCACCGCAGACTGTATAAGGGTAAGTTTGAAATTCTAGCACTTTATATGCGAGTAGCTATCGCGCACTGTGTAAGGATAAGTTTCTAATTCTTAAATACTGGCACTTTCTATAAAAGTGGCTATCGGACGCTGTATGAGGATAAGTTTGAAATTCTGAGATTGTGAAATTCTGCCGTTTTCTATAAGAGTGGCTAGCGCACACAGTGAAGTTTGAAATTTTGAAATTCCGAAATTTTGACATTTTCTATACGAGTGGGTATCGCACACTGTATAAGGGTAAGTTTGAAATTCTGAAATTCTGACATTTTCTACAAGAGTGACTATCGCGCGCAGTATAATGATGAGTTGTTTTTTTGTTGAATTCTGAGATTCCGAAATAATTTCAAAATTTCAGAAGTTCGGAATTTCAAACTTATCCTTATACAGTGTTCGATAGCCACTCGTATAGAAAGTGGCAGCATTTTCTATAAATAATTCTCAACATTTCAGTGTACATCTAAACATAGCGGAAAAAGTTTTGATTCTTCTCGAAAACACTTCTGTAACCTATCCATATGTTGGAAAATATTATTGCGCGGTAATCGTTTTCAACATCCCTTTCCCCTAGCTCAGCTGTAGGGTCATTCATGTCTTAAGTTTCACTTTTTGCAGTCCTTCCGGATATATAACGATGCAAGAGCTTGATCAATATCGACTGTATTTCCATAACGTTCAGCCGGTTTCTTTTCTCGTTTAGAGCGTTTTAGTTCTTCTGATTTAGCTTGTTCAACTTCTTGTTCTCTTTCAAGGTAGCGTACTCAATGAATCTTCGACACACTTGTCTTTTCGTTTTTCCAATGTACGAGGCTTCACGATCTGTAGAGTCAACTTATGAACCATAAATGATTGCAAGTCCTTTTGCACGGGATCCTTTGTTGGGAGGAAAATGGAAAGTTTAGCAGATGGGTGTGAGATAGGCTGCAAATGTAGATCAAGACGTGCTTCCTGCGTTAAATTAATTAGCTTCTTTCCTAAAGTTTCAGTTGATTCCAAAGAATAGTATATCAATAAAAACCTAACGTTTTCTTATAGCTGAAATGCTGGAAGCTGTCACTTTTTTTACTGATGTTGTCGATTTAGTACCTTTTTCAGTTTGTTGATCCAAAGTACGTTTAATAATTCCATTTACAAAGTTTAACAGATAACCATTTTGATGTGAAATATCTCGAATGAACTGAAATTCTTTTCGTGAGATTTTTATAGGTGGAAGAAACTCGTATTGCACCACATGCCATACTGCTGATAGCACTAATTTTATAGAAACGAGGCAGAAAAGATGTCCATTTCGTAACAGCCCAGAGAAAGTCTTCTATCTATATATAGTTGTAATGAAACGAGAGGTCGAATGACGCTGAAAGATTATTGCGCAATAATCTTTTCCAACATATGGATAGGTTACAGGAGTGTTTTCGAGAAGAATGAAAACTTTTTCCGCCATGTATGTATTATGTCATCTGATTTTTCTTTTATAATGTTGTATCTGTCTTGAGAATGGCCTTTTAAAGAGTCGAAACGTCGACTCTGTAAATACAGCGTCACATAACACTCGAGAGTGTGTCATCAGCTTTTTCAGTTTTTTTCAAGTTTGCTCTGAATACAAACTCCTTGTACATATAACAGCATAATGCTCCGCTTTTGTTTTGGTCGTTCATTACTAACTCGTTCGTTCCTCCGATACACAAGAGATGTGAACAAACCTAGATCGAGAAAAGAGAAAAAGTACTTATCATACACATACGTATAATAAGAATGTTTTGTTGAATGAAACCGTAAGCAAAGATAAGAGAAGAATTAATTTTCAAGGGCATGAGTTTACATCATATCGATCCTAATATTTCAAATACACTATAATCAACAAGCTAATGAAGGAAGCGTCTCAAGTGATACTCTTGTTTTGTGTTAAAAACTGGTTTTTAATGCATCATTTTTTATCCTGACTTCGAATCTTTCAAATCTTTCGGAAGTCAGGCCTATCCTAGGTGACTGTCTACTAAATGTAAACCTCCAGAAGTCCAGTACGGAGATTCGGTGACTAATGAATAGACGGCGCTTCACATGCAGTAGACAGTCACTTAGGATAGGCTTAACTGCGACGACAGATTTCATTCAACAAAACATTCTTATTATCAGTATGTATATAATAAGTACTTTTTCTCTTTTCTCGATCTAGGTTTGTGCACGTCTCTTGTGTATCGGAGGAACGAACGAGTTAGTAATGAACGACCAAAACAAAAGAATAAAGAGCAAGTGTTCATGTCCAGATCATAGATAATAACAGTCGTTGTAGTCCAGAAACAATGTAGTCTTGTATTTCTTTTCGTCGTTCAGTCGTCCGACAGAGAAAAGATATGAATACGCCTCGGTTAATTAAGAATAGAGAAAGAGGAATTGTCATATATGTCTAAAAGAAATGTTTCATGCAATAAAAATAGTGTATATTGAACACAGGCGCTAGATGACGATGTCAAGGTAGGTTTGATCATTTTGTACACACGAAATTTAGTCCATACCTGATTGTATCTATAGTGATGATGGCAAAACTAGTGGCTTTTGCAATACAGATATGGTAGTCGAAGATACATAATAACTAAAAGGTCCGCTTCGTATGACTTCAGCAAAAACATCAATGTCTTTTTTTAGAACAATGACTAATCCCATTGTTGGTTTTGATCAATTGCCATCGGAAATAATTTTGTACATAATGGACTTGTTAAATCCTCTGGATGTTATTCAATCATTTTTTGGTGTTAATAAACGTTTTCATAAACTAATTCAGCATTACACATACTCATTAGATCTTCGAGAACGAGATGATGATCAATTTACAACACAATTATTCAAAAGTTTTAAATTTAAAATTGAACAATTTTGATCGATTTCCTTATTCCCGTCTGATTAATAGCGACTGTTTATTTCCGAATCTTCAATCTGTTACATTGTCTTGGATAACTGTTTTGGAATTTAATAGAAATATCGAATTATTTAAAAGATTAACGTTTTTAGAAATAACACGACTCGATAATAGACTAAATAGAATTACTATCATGAACGGTAAGCAAAGATGAGAAAAGAATTAATTATCAAGGGCATGACTTACATCACATCGATCCTAACCCAGGTCGCAGGAAATGAGACATGAAGTGAAAATGATCATATTATGATCCTAAAATGATTTAAATATGAGCTTAAAATGATATCATATTTGAGTCATTTTAAGACCATTTCATAAAATAAGATAAAAATGATGTATATATGATATAATTTGTAAAAATGATCTAAATACGATCCTATTATGATCATCTAAAAATGATCTATTTATGTATCATTTTTATATCATATCTCTAGGATCATAGATGTGACATTTATGTGTCATTTTTACATCATTTTTAACTTCTAATCTAAAATCATTATTTTCTTACAATTATATTTGTCACATTTTATGATCATAATTAGATCATATCATTTATGTGTATTAGATTAGTCATTTATGGGACATTATGACACAAACGAAAGTAGCACTTTTTATGGAATTATGCGCATTTATCTTCTACCACTTTCCACAAACACTGTACAGAGTTGAGCCTAGAGACTAAAAGATAGTAAAGTTAGTTTCTGATATTTTTTACTTCGACGTCGACCCGCGAAAACCCTTTCTTCAGGGTGAAAACCCCTTTTTAAACTTTATTTTCCGTTTTTCGCCGTGAAGGAAGTGTTTTCCAAGGTGGGACTAGAAGTGAAAAAATGTCAAAAATTAAGTTTACTATCTATTAATCTCTAGGCTCAACTCTATAGAGTGTTTGTGGAAAAAACTAGAGGCTAATTAATCAAAATTACTAGTTTTTTTTAACTTCAAAGTGAAAATCCTAAAATAGAAGGAACAAAAACATATATATTTGTATAGCCGTGTGATGTAGTGGATAGCATCGTAGACTTCTGATCTACAGGTTCAGGGTTCGAATCTCTGCATGAGCTGTTTCATATTTTTTCTTCTTTGCATTTCTTATCTCATAAATAGTCTTAAAATGGTCTTAAAATGAGCCAAAAATGATCTAAACAGGATCATAATAGGCTCATATTTTGATAACCATAATAAGATGATATTTATCCCATAAAAAAATGACATAATTATGACTACATTATGATACAATAAATGAGATAAATATGGGAGAGATATGATTTAAAAATGAGCCATATATGGCACATAAATGAGTCATTCATGGCTCATTTTTTATCTCATTTTTCACGGCCTGGGGTTCATGTTTTGGAGGTTATATTACCATTTCAATTTATTGGTATTAATTACGAACGTTATAGTACAATAACACATGAAACTTTGAATCACGATATGACAAATACAAAAAATCAACTTTATGGATATTAATACTAAGTCTTCGGACAATAATTTCTAGTCTTTATCAAGGATTTACACATTTTGCTGAAATGCATACATGCTATTCTTCATCAATGGTTAGTCGAGTATTTTGTACTCATCGACAAGTATAATTATTCATTCAAAAATTGTTGTATATGCTGCTAAACGTAAACATTGATTATCTGTAATGGTACAACCAGCTAATTCGAATAATATTGTAAAAAATCGTTTTCATACAGGAATTTGTATAATTAAAACATTTATTATACTTTTAGCATTCTTTCTTTGTCATTTACTATCCGTAATAGTTAGCCTACTACTAGGCATTTCACAATAGAATGTACTCTGTTTTTTTTTGAATAATCTTTCATAGAAAAGAGACAGAGACCTGCGGTTTTTGATTTTCAAAAGAAAAATGCTGGAGCTATCTGAATATAAATAAAAAATCGAAAAATGTCAACTGCAGGTGGAATACCATATCAAAACCTTTTGTCGACGAGCGACTTATCTGACACCATACACGTCCGGAAACCTCAAAGATACTTTATAGATAGGATTTCAGCTGTGCTGAGCATTGTGGCAATATTTATTTTCTTCCTCACATTAAAAGAACTTCTACTGAGCCGTTCTTTTCAAAATCGCATTTACACACTAGAACCTCAATAGGTTAAATATATTATAAAACTTTTATTTTTCAATCAAATACGCGAAAATTTACAGAATAAGTCGAGTTTGGTGCGTAAAATACGGCTGTACAGCAAAATGTCCATGAAACACACATTAGCTAACGGAGATATCGTGTTAATTTTTCTCTGATTTGATGTGTAAGGGTCTAATCTAATGTAAATATAGAAATGTTGTTTAAGTTTTCTCAGGCTCACCCTCTAAAGATGTCCAGGGATCTAAAAATATTTCTGAATTCAACAGAATGGATTTTACAGAGACTACAGTAAATATCACATACACGCAATGTAGAATTAAAGCAAAAAATTTTTCTTAATTTATTATACATCGTGGAGTAGAGCTCATCGAACTGATGAGCAGAAAGAAAATGTATTTTTAATTATCCAAAATATTTTTTTCATGCCGATAACTCGAAAAAACCTTCAAATCTGCACTATCTCGGCTCTAAGTAGTTTTGAAGTGTTCAAACAATTTTTTTCAAATTCAGTGTTAAAAAATTGAATAGCAAAATATAGTGTTGGCTAGCGGTATCTTCGCCAATACGATCACTTGACTTTCGCCAATGGGTAAAACTCCGGTGGACTTTCGCCATTATTGGCCAAAGTCAAAGGACTCAAGCGTGATCTGATGATGAACTTGACAATGAAAATGACATGTCTGAATCTGAAATGTCGTTTTTCTTTTTTCCTTTTTTTCTACTACCAACAGGACCATCAACAAGGAAAGCTAATGATGTTACTGTTTCAGCCAATGACCTTTTGCTCAAAGTCGATCTTATCTTTAGTCGAATGTATCTTTTGTACATGAATCGAGGGGATGGAGCCAATATCGGCCGAGGTTCGACGAGTTTCGCTAACTCCACTTCTGTTCCTTGGCAATTGGCGAAGGTTCTGTGGACTCACGCCAATATTTGCGAAGTTCCTATGAAAGTTCGCCAATATTGGCGAGAACCCACTGAACCTTCGCCAATGCTACCCCCTACTTTTCGGCAATTGGCAAAGTTTACCTGATTTTCGCCAGTACACCATCCAGACATTCGTCAATAATTGACAAAATCTTATTAGCGAAGAGCGGGAACCCTTAGTGTTTAGCCAGTTTCGAAGTTAAAAGCCTGTCGGGCATGGACTCATTGGTGCGAAGAAGATTTGCAGTGCATCAAACAAGCGGAATCATGCTCCTTTAATTTATTTATTTTGTTTAATATTTTAGTTAATTTTTACTGAAGAAAGCATGAGTGACGGAGATACATGACAGTTGTTCAACGAAAAATACTCACTAGAATATCATTTTTTAAGCTGGCTCCTATCGAAGTATGGTTCCCTGAACGGATGCTTTACGCACAAGAACGCTAATTTTTCAACTCCAACTCTCTCAACAAGAATCTAAACTCCAGTTCAACTCCGGTTGCTTTACTTTTGTAAGAAAGGTTTTTCGGTTTTTAGCAAGATTCTGGACGTTTTTGAGCTTTTTCCGGAGCTTTGTCAATCGTTTACAAGATCAGTTTACAATTACTGAAAATTTCCAAAAAGTGCAAAAGGGAGTTGAGAATAAACCTTCAAAAATCCACCTACTAAAATCTCAACTCCATCTCCACCAAAAAAATCCCCAGCTCCTGAGTTGGTGCTGCGCAGCCCTGGAATCTAGTGCAGTTGAGTGCCGTCTAACGAACGAAGTGAAAATACAACAGTGGGAGAAACGGTTTGATTTTCGTAAAATTGCTCCAAAAAAAGTATGAATTTGATAAAAACCATCAAAAACTGATTTAGCGTGTAAAATGCGTTTTTTAAGTTTGTTTTGGCAAAGTCGATGCTGTATTTTGTAGAGAATTCAATTCTTTATCCATCGGATGCCTTTTCAATTTTTTAGAAAACTTAGTAGGTTAAGAAATTAAAATCAGAAAACTTCAAAGTTTTAAATTTGAGCTTCGTTCTCTTTGAAGTTGATATTCGTAACCAGCGCAAAAAATTGTATCTAATAAAGAACTTCAAAAGCTTATTGAGAGAAAAAATATTGCTCAATCCGAGCCGATCTGAGGAAAAACAAAAGAAGGGTCTTTTACCTAAAAAATATATGCGATACGTTCTTATGCGTAAAACATCCGTCCGGGGAACCATACTTCGATAGGAGCCAGCTTAAAAAATGATATTCTAGTGAGTATTTTTCGTTGAACAACTGTCATGTATCTCCGTCACTCATGCTTTCTTCAGTAAAAATTAACTAAAATATTAAACAAAATAAATAAATTAAAGGAGCATGATTCCGCTGGTTTGATGGAAGCGACAAACAGTTTTTGAGGAAAGAGGAGTGATGTCTTTTTTGTCCGGAAGATCTTTTTTTTACCACGGTTGGATAGAGCTCATCGAGTTACGTAGAAAAGCCTCTGCTTTGGATTTTTAAAAGTGATTTTTGGTGGAGTATATGCTTAGTGCTTATATATACGTAGTACTTGATGGAGTATATACACTCTAAAAAGAAATGCGACTGCATCTATGTGCCTTCTGCAGAAATATGAATTGAATCTCGGAAGGAATATTTCCTCGCATCGGTCTTTGAACTTTTCTGACCAAGGTGCATTGGAGACACTTCACCTCTGGAAGCGCTCTGTGTTCGCATTGTTCAGGTAATTAAATATAGGTCAAAGAACATCAAGCGATGAAAGATGTAGTTTTTATCACTTGTTTGTATTGAAACTAGTTTCGTCCCATTAAGATATGATTTATAACATATGAATTTCAGTCGTGTAATTCCTGATTGTTTCTACTTTTATTAATAACAGGTTCTGTATCAGTGGATGACAACCGACAAAAGGATAAATAATAAATAATTTGTGATATGTACATACAAAGTAGTAAGTGTCATTATTGTTTTTTTGTAGTTGAATTGTTGGATGCAGACGTTAGTCGTTCTTGTTCACGCAACATCTGAATTGCCAGCTCTTGAGTGTAGGTCAAACTTGATCTAGGAAAATCACGACTCCATGATACACGGTAACCAGGGTTATCAGAATTCGGAGATAATGAACCTGGATCGAGTGTTGCTTGCCATCTTCCCGTCGATGAACCTGGACCCGCGTAAGCGGGACGCATTTATTACTTTATTTATCAATATCAGAGAGTATACTGATTACTGAAGAAGAAAAGAATATACTACAAAGATAAAGAGATACTGGTTAATATAATAAGGAAAAACAGATGTACATGAAAGAGAAAGAAAACTTCATTAGTGGAAAATATGTTATGTGCTAATAATGCCAGAGAAATAAATAAGATGTTCCCTATTATAATATGTTGTTTAGTTATAAGGTCGTCTATTTCTTGTTCTAAATACGCAAAAAATGTATAAAGTTACAATATAACAAAAACTGACATTGATTGACAGGAAAATATGAGGTGTTATTATCAGAAATAACAAATGAAACTTATAGATTTTCATTGGGTTGTCTTATCAATAAACATTATGATTTGATTAATCTTCTAACCAGAATTATAGAAAATTGAATTGAAACTCTCTATTTTCAAAGAAATGAAACAGGATGGACAAAATTGCGGTCTTGCTAGACAATGTTTCTTCCATCTCTTATTTCTTTTTGCATTATTCCTCGAGCATTAAATGCAAAGTGTTCCAATTCATCAGAAAAAGCAATTTGGATTTAAGACGTAGAGTATCCCTTCACTATGCATATTATTTTGAAGAAATGACGTTTTCTTTTAGTGACCAGTATTTGTGCTATATTGACGCAACTTTATCATTCGATGATGAAACTGCTAAAATGCGTTAAAGTGTTTCAGTCGCTTTGTAAAGCATGAGGAGTTGGCCACAGATGCAAACATGTATATATTAAAACGTAATATCTGACAATGATATTAATCCTGGTGGTACTTATCAGAGCGCCGTATGGATTGGACTGAGTTCATAGTCCAGTCTAGTCAAATTTTTCATGGACTCGGACTGGACTGGACTCAAAGTTTCAAGACTATGGACTGGTCTGGACCAGGGAAAAGTTTGGATGGACTTGAATCGAGGAAAAATCGGTAAATCACAAGTCGTTTTGATTTGTTAAAGACGATTCTAGGATACTAATAAGGAAAAAGAAATAACAGAATAAAAGTAAATTCTAAAAATGGCTCGAGAAGAATTAGAGATATACCCAGAAGGATGTGTTAGTCAAAGAACTAAAATAAAAATGAAATAATCCATATCTCTCATTCTCTAGTCCTTTTTACAATTTACTTTTATTCTGTTATTTCTTTTGCTTGTCTGTTAATATCATTGTGTGTTCCTTTTAGTTTAACTACCGTCAGACGGACTATTTCATATGCTCATTCAGCAAACATATTGAACATTTCTTTATAAGAATAAAACAAAATAAGGAAATATGGGAAAGTTTCCATATCGATTACTTTTAACCCTAAAGCGCAATCAAAAAATATTTATTTTGAACACGGTGCTGTGCATCAAAGTGGAATCCAATGTATTTTCTGGTGCTTCAGAATATCAGCTTTCGTTTCTTGTATCATAAGTTCGCTACAAACCTTTTTTCTGCCACGAACGAAGATTTTACTAAAAAGTAAAAAGAAAACGCAAAATTTTTATTTCTTCGCCCTGGTACAGGAAATGAAATGGGGCTATTGGACTTTCTCTGTTCGAATGTAACAGAAAAAGTTTCAAATTGAGCTCGGTATACCATCTGTTAGACAAATAATTCTATTCTAAATTAAAATTGATTCATAAAATCATGCACAATCAGTCTCCTTCCTACCTGAGAAGTCTAATTACGTTAAAAAGAGAGACAAATACTAGACAGACGAGTCACTATGTACCAATAGATATAGTTCCTCCAACATTCAACATATCTTTTGTAGATAGGTCAGTACTGGTGAACGTCATACATGACTGGAACAAACTGCCCTACGAAATGCGAACTATCACAGATGCTGAGAACTTCTCTATAAAATTGAAAAGTTTCCTAAGTTTTCCATCTCGGCCACTAGTTTGGTACAATGTAAGATGTCGGATAAACATTATCCATCTGGCTCGTATACACCTAGGCTTTAGCTTTCTATTAGCAGACGAATATAAATGTCACTTCGTTGCGACACCAAATTGTAGTCATTGTGATAAGCCTGAAACAGCTGAGCATTACTTTTTAAAATGCATTCGATTTGTCCAGGAAAGATCTATCTTATTGAATAATATAAAATCGATTACCGCATTACCACAAATTGCTGAACTCATTCTAAAATGTTCAATTGATCGCACCCCAGAACAAAACATCCTTATCGTAAATGATGTCCATAAATCCATAGTTGACACTAAAAGATTCACTTCACATTCTTGACTTCTTGTGCTACTCTGTTTATTGTTATATGTAGAGAGAAAAAGTTTTTTGTATATTACAATCCTCGTTAAATAAATTAAACTAACCAACTAACAGGAAAAGTTTTCAAAATTCTTCCATGATCCGTTCTAGAAAACTCCTAAAAAGGAGGGGGAGTTGCTCTTTATCGTTACCGATCAAACATTGTTAGACTGCTCAACACATTCATTTTCATGTCGATTGGACAAGTTGTCACTATAATACTGTGATTACCATGAATTGGCAATAAACTTACAACT
Source organism: Didymodactylos carnosus (assembly GCA_905250885.1). Lineage (NCBI taxonomy): Eukaryota > Metazoa > Rotifera > Eurotatoria > Philodinida > Philodinidae > Didymodactylos > Didymodactylos carnosus. Next base: position 16,576 of record CAJNOQ010001721.1, on the reverse strand, counting down.
GATAAGACTATTTCACATTTTTCTAGTGGGAAATAGCAGTATGTTATGTATGTTCATTTTTGATCCTCTACAACAAAACCTACCGTCTAGAAAAGCTATAGAGATAGGATGCTGTAACTTTTGTTGAGAATTAAATTGTGCATTATTTCAAAGAAAAGTCAAGATTTTATCATATGTTTGAACTGTGTGTCAAACAAAAAATGTTGCAAAACTTTTGCCACACTCTATACGTTCGTTTTTGGTTTTTCTCCAAACCGAAAATTTGTTCTCCGATTAACTTAGCCTTGTCAAGACATGTTATCAGTTCATAGGGTGAAACATTTTGTTGCGAGAAATGTTATCTGCAATTTGATTTATTTCACGTTAAGGAAAGAGACTGAAAACCTTTTTCTAAATCAGTTTTTGACGAAAAATATAGTTTCAATACTTCCAAATTGCAATACAACTTCAAAACGTCAATTTCATCATAGATTTTTTTTCCGTTTTTGAGATCCTCTCAGTATTTTGGCTTTTTCTCCATGAAGAAATGGTTTTAGAAGGTTGGAACGGTGATATTCAAATGCAGCTGGAGACGACAAATCAGAATATGTAAAATAAAGTGAAAAACTAATTTCATTTGAATTTTGAATTAGCTGCATATTAATTGAAACGTTTTTCTGAAAATGCTCTGTGACAAAACAAGGAAGAAAATAAATAAATATTTTACGTTCCGCTATGTCTGATACATGGTAAAAATATTATGGTGACAATGAATAACATTTATCTTTATACCATTTCATTACTGGTGAGCGCTGTTCTTTATTAGGGATATTGATTAGATTTGGTTTTATTTCCAACAATATTTTCACTATATCTACGTACTTTGAATAGAATAAAACTGTTTTACAGCTTTGATCTCTTGATTTAATATTAGCACCAGCCATTGTCAAAATTATTATATATTCTGTCTATCTTCTTGATACAGCATACATTAAAGATGTCTGCTGTTGATTATTAGTTACATTTACGTTTGCATCAGCTTTAATCAGCCCCAAAACAGACTCTTTAATAGAATGGTTTGATAAATACAACTCTAATTTGAACAAGCACTTGATGAAATGGTGTATCGCCATTTTTTTAGCAAGATGAGGATACACTCTGAAAAAAATGCGACTTCAGTGATGTGTCAGCTGAGAAAAAGTGTCTTGCATGTGACTATATTGTGTCTTCAAAATAATAGGTGTCTTCTATATGTCTTCAATGTGTCTACTAGTAGCCATATAGAAGTCACATTGGAGTCACATGGAAGACATGTGAACGAGAAAGACGCTTAGTAGTCACATCATTCCACCTTCCATGTGTCGGTTTTTAATCAAGGTCCTACACGAAATGTCAACGTAAGAGGCTAATAAGACTAAAAACTAATGTGCCTGTGTGGTTCAGTGGTAACACATTCGTCTCGTAAGCGAATAGACCGAGTTCAATTCTTGACAGGAACAAAATTTTTTTAATGCGTTTTTTCTAGAAGACACATCAAAGCGACTTCGACAAAGGCGCTAAAATACGACTAAATGGGATCCGACTTACGTGTCTTTAATGCGACTAGAACGAAGACGCTATAAAGTGACTACCAGGTAAAGTCACATCATGTGTCTTCAGAGAAGACACTAAAATGCGGCTTTTTGGGATCCGACTTATGTGTCTTCCTAGAAGTCGCATTTCTTTTTAGAGCGTAGGTATCGTCATATATAATGAAATGAAGTAGAGAACTGCTGAGAATGGCAGCAGTGACTGTCGAAATATTGTGAAAATAAATCTGTGATTTGAATGAATCATGATCTTCTCAGCAGTTCTCTACTTCATTTCATTATTTAATCTTACTGCTCCTCGCTCTTCATCGTCATATATGTCCCTATAGTTGTATAGCTGTTTCGTTGTTAAAGATAAAATCATCACCACTATGCTTTTATTAGCAAACTATGTTCATTTACAGTTGTTTGATCCGTCGTTCTATTGTTCACTGCACAGAATTTTTGTAAAAAAAAGGAATATTAGACGTCGGAAAATTCCAACTCTTTCTTCTTTTATTTAAAACGGAAACAATACACTCTTACCATTTTTACACTGAATGAAAACAAGTATTAATCTGATGACTTATTATCCGCCATAAAGTTGAAGTGCAAGTCAAATATTTTATGTAGTGAAGCTTTTTTATGTGATATTTTTTTGTGCTTTCAATATGTTACTATTAATACGTATTTGTTCCGGTTTGGTTTTCTTCGTTAGGATTGTACGAAATCAGCTAGAAAAAAGAAAAAAATTCATCTTTTTCTGTTTGCTGCATACTATAAACTAAGCTAAGTAGACTTATGGGTAAAAAATGAAAGACATTGTTTTCGTGCTTTGCCATTAATTTCGCTGATTTTGGTGACATGGGACATATCTTATCCACCGTTCTAGAATTCGTCACAATTACTACATTCGTTCGGCATCTTGCCCATAAGTCTAACAAACATAGGATTTGAAAGAATGTGTGAAAGACTACCATATGCTGGAATTTTTAATCATTTCTGAGCATTGGTCGAAAGTTGATCTGGTCAGATTTCTTTTTTCTGGAGTTCTCGTTCCTCTTCTGACTATATCCATCATTGTTTTTTTTGTGATCGAATACACATACATCCATTGGCATTTTTCAAGTCTTGACACTTTCTGCTCTCACTGTACGGGTTTCCGGTTTTCGCATCGCCTCTAACATATGTTTGGATTTACTTTCAAGCATTTGCTTTTCTTTTCACTGTTTGTTTCTGATTTTTTCTACTTTAACACATATGATATTCAATCTGTTTTTTCTATTTTCTTTACTATAAACTGCGGTTTTTCCACTTCTATTTTGTATTTTACTTTTATACACATACATATTTCCTTTTAATACTTTCTTTCTGTCATTTTCCCTAATTTTTGAAACTTGATTACTGCTTTCACTGAGATTTTGCTTGTTTTTTGTAAAGAGAGTACAAAAATGACAAACTCTCTAAGAAACACACTGTCGAATGCTCGGACTTATTGAGCGTGGTTTCTGTTGAACACCTAGTTCAATTTAAACTACTAATATTTATGAGGTTGACCGATAGCTGGCCAGGCTGAGTGTGTTTGAGAATGCTTTCAAAGACAACTTCTATCACTTCCAGTCAACAGCCAAGTAGATCTTATGAGTAATAATTTATTTATGAACCATTAGAGAAAAGCCACGATCTATTACCATATAATGCCGCTCAATCGATCATCTCAGATTTCGTCCAACATAGTGGACTTTTTTAGAGCAAACAGTTTCATGAATTTTGGCGAAAACTGCAGATCCTAAAGTTGGTGCGTTGCTGAGATATTCAATTTTTGCAAAGAGCCCAAAAACACACAAATTCCAACATCTAAGGAAACTGTCAAGTTAAACTACGTACAGCTCCGTAACGACACACTACTGAGACCTAAGAATTTATCATAGCTACTAGATAGTGTCTACTATAAATTCACACAACCACGAGCTCCGGACATACTTCTGTTCTTTTACAGTAAATGATCCAGTGAGAGCCCGGATCATCGAACCGGTCATTTTGGAGGAAGAGTTTCTCTCGGAAAGCCGCGTGAATTTCTCCCCCGAAATGATATTGTTGGAGTACACCAAGTGTGCTATCATCAGCCATGGTGGAAGTTTTGGGATCTTTTAAAATCTCCTACAAAACCAGACCATGAAATTTTCAATCGAATTTGGAATTTTCACATCAGCCATTTTATAGAGCATATATCAAGTTACACATGTTAAGCTATTTTTATAACTATGCGACTAGTTTTGATGGAATGAGAAACTTTTAGCTCAAGTATTGTTTAAAAGCATACATATATACGTGCATGCAAATACTCTAGTGTTTGAAAAATTTAAAACTTAGTTAAAACTAATCGAATAGTAATAAAAATAGCTTGACATGTGTACCTTGATATGCTCTAAAGAGAATTTATTTATAAAACTATTTATGATAATTATACAATCATTGCTGAGAGCTATAGTTGTGTTATTCAGTTATATTATGATGCAAAAGGTTTATGTTTCTACGATGAAAAGCATAATACTGCATAATACTGAAAAGCATAATTACTGATGACGAACGAGTTCATATCGAACTTGATTGTGATATTAACTCATTAAGTAAACGAATGATGCTCATTAGGAACAAACCAGAGGATAAACCATATCAAAAATTAGTGGATTTCTTAAATATCGATGATTCGTTGTCTAATATCTTCTGATTTTGCCGAAACATCATCTCAGGAAAATGACCTGTTGAAAATAAATTTATTTCTAGAACTAAAGAACAGATAAATAGCAAAAATAAATTACTCTATGAGTGATGTTTATATTAAAATGGATGTTTATAAAAAAGTGAAAATTTTTATGATGAATCATTAGAGTATTATGAAACTTTCCCGATCTTATTTTATTTAGAAATTGCTGATTTCTACAGTAAACATGGTTATATTCTTAGTCAACTCCAAGAAGGTGAAATTTCGTCAAACTATTTTGAAAAATCATTTAAATTAATAAAACGATAATAAGCGATTTTCTTTAAGACACTGATTTTTTTGTTATTTTAACATAGTCTTATAAGAAAAATGTTTGAAAGTTGGATGAAATGGTCTTTTTGAAAAATATTTCAAAATATGTCCTGTGAACAGTTTAAGCAGCTGCCAAATTAATAAGATAGGGACGAGTAAAAGCAGGTTTTTCACGAAAACGATAAGAGCTTTGGCACCAGCGATATTTGGGCAGACCAGTCATGTGCATACCAGCATACGAAATATGAAAGTTATGTGAAGGAATTGATGATTCATAAGAAACGAGTTGATAATCTATGTGACTGGTAGGTATAGAATCGGATCAAACCTTCACTGAATGTTAGTCTGGTCTAGACTAGATTCAGAAAAAAATTTGATTTATTTTAGTTTGAAATCCAAGCTTGAAAACTTGAGATTTAAAACAGTGATCTAAAAGTCCCTTTTCGTAATTTCAGGATTTTTCCTCCGTTTTAAGAGCTGAAAATCTCTGATTGATCTCAAAATGTAGCCAAGACCTATGAGGAAACATATTCAACTGTCAAATTGCTGGAGACTTGCAACAGAGTGGACTATATGCTCCTTTTGATGCTGAATCCGAATATCGACACGACAGTGGCTAATATGGGCTGCGAGACCCTGTTTCCTACGAGACCATGTTTTACACGATCAAAAACTTTTTCCGTCCAAAACTTTCTTTGATTCTCCCATCTTGTAGAGCATACCAGACTACTTATAAAACACCAGTTTTTTCTGTTTTAGGACCGATTTTTAGTCAATTTGTAGGCTTAGTTTTGATATTTTGCTAACAGCATCAGGTAGAACGGTGCCCGTATACGAAAATTCATATAAAAACCGGTCGAAAATACGGGTCACACCGGTTCAATTTCAAGCAGAAAAACCGGTCAAAACCGACGGTTTGCGACACAATAACCGGTCTCTCGGATAAACACCGCGGGTGTCTTTTTTATATTTTTTTGAATCGCTGCGGGTATAACAGCGATTCTCGTCAGTTATATTTGATTAAAAACCGCTTAGATCGGCGGGTGCCCATCTGTAGAAAATCGCTCTCTTTTCAAAATCACCGCAGATGAAGGCGGTTACTTTTTGTATAAAACTGCGGTTCACAGAGGTTGAAAAAAAAGATATCCGCTTAGATCGGCGGTTATTTCAGAAAGGGAACGATTCATCTACTCCTATCTAAAACGTATCCGCGGTTCTCGCCGGTTATATTTTTCTCGTCGGGGTTCTCGTCGGTTTTAGACTGCAAAAAACCGCTTTGCAAGGTGGTTATTATAAAAAGCGAGGAATTGTATCACTTCCTTTTCGAGAAAACCGCAGATAAAGGCGGATAGTTTTGCTCTGCACACTGCCTTTTTTAAAAAGGGAGCGTCACTGATTTCCTGATAACCATTTTCTCTGATCCATTATTTTGACTTCACAGAAATTATAAAAGTTCAAAATTATATGTCAGCTGAACAATACTTGCGTTTAATATAACTAATAGTGTCGCAAAACAACTCGGTGAATGAGTTGCTGCGCACCCGACCGCAGTAACCTACGGTTATTTCTTAAAGAAAAAAACCACCCGCCGATACCCGCGGTTTTCGAAGAGGTTATTAAGCTTGGTTGTTTTAGGCTTGATAGAAGTGAAATTACTCTTAAATCAACCGCAGTCATGACCTCTGAGAACTGCTTGTGTTAGTTTTATAAAAAAAAGATAAAACCGTGATCCTCCGACAACAGCGATTTTTTAATTAAGAACCGACTGAAGCCGGCGATTTTCCGGTGCTCAACCGGCGAGAATCGATTTGTTATTCGCATGAACCGGCTTTACTCACGTATAAAACAAAAACACACGCGATTTCACGTGAGATTTAGCGGGTGTACACTCGTATCTGGAAATTGAGAACCGTCCGCAATTACTGTTTCTAACTCCCACCCGCTATGAAGTTCATTTCACTTAGTTCTCAACCGCATTGCTCCGAAGTCAGAACCGCCAACAACCGCAGGTCTTTCTTGTGTCATTATATCTCCTTTAAATCCAAACCGCGTTGAACCGCCGTAGTTTGACTATTCAATTGGCACTTTTGCTGACAACCGCCGTCAACCGCGGATGTAACTTTTGACATAAAAATGTATTTTAAATTTAAATCGCACTCAACCGCAGATATTTTAAAAGCAACCGCAGATATCTGTATATTCGTTTTGGACAACCCCCGTCAACCGCAGTCATGACCGCTGAGAACCGCTTATACTAGTTTTACAAAAAAAGGATAAAAAATGGTGACCCGCCGTCAACCGCTGTTTTTTAATAAAAAACCGACTGAAACCGGCCATTTTTCGGTACTCAACCGGCGAGAACCGGTCTGTTATTCGCATGAACCGGCGAGACCAGCGTATAAAATAAAAACACACGCGGTTACCCGTGCGGTTTAGCGGGTGTACATTCGTGTCTGGGTGGGTGATCAAACTATAACGAGAATAGTTGATCATCAAATGTCAGTTGTTCGACATGAAATACATTAATTATATATCAAATATGGATAAACAATGAACAAGAACTTTTATATAAATGAAGTTTTCCACTATAAAACTCAAAATATTCAAGTATTGCAATCATTACACGAGGAAAAACAGACACACATCAAGAGATACGCTTGCTGAACTTGTTCTTGTGAATATTGCTGTCTGTTACTGTGCTTAATGTATTTTCGATGCAGTTTTGAAATTTGTTGCGGAAAAGTTTAGTAAAATAGGGCATTGAAGCATATATTTTTACTCTTGGCTATCAAGCACACAAAAATTCATTCAATATTGAAAGTTTAAATAGGAATATTAGAAAAATTTGCTGAAAAGATGAAATTTCCTAAATCTCTTGGCTATTTTTCATAGTAGAAGGTTTATTATTTTTTGGTTCAATTTTCAGGAATGTATTACATAATAAGGCGTGAACACATTATTTAATTTACTTGCTGTTAATTCAAAATATGGATTAGATAAAGAGTAGAACATAGTTAAAATATAAACCTAGAATTTTAGTTTATCATAAAATTTCTCTGTTTTTAGCAATTAAATGCCAGTTTTCGCATATGTTAAAGGTGGCATAGTTTTACACTCACAGTATTATTAATATCGATTTTGGGAAGTCTTCTTTGGATCATCCGTGTATCTGAACGGATTAACTCTTTTTACTCCAAAGAAAAATATTTAAAAATGACACGTTTTATTGTGGCCTAATTAGCTTAATGAAGGTAATAGATATGAAGGTCAAAATCCTATGGTTTGATAGAGAAAGAATAGAACCTCATAATGCTATAGTTTTTAATTAACTAGCATTCATTGTTAATGAAATAGGATTCTTTTAAAAATCTTCATGGACTGAACGGATTGACTCTTTATACTCTTGGTTTAAGCTTTAATCTTGAACCAGAACGAAATCGAGAATATAAATTCCCATTATATCATTCTGAAATTTAAACTATCAAAACACAAAATCAATCCTTACACAAAGCTAGAATCGAACACACGAACTTGATCTTTGCAGACGAACTGCAAAAATCAACTACGCTATTCTTTCCTATATTCTGCAGTGATAGTAAAAATTGGTTTAAAATACTTCATTAAAATACCCTAATACTTTATACCCTTAATCACACCCACTCCACTCCCATTTGAATATTTTTGGAAATCTCATAGCCGACGAAGTCCTTAGGCTTGGGGAGGCTCAATTCACCCCTTAAAAAAGAAGAGGAAGGTTTGAGGTGGCTCAGATATTTGGTTTCCTTCCATCATTCTTTGAAAAACGTTTTTGAGTCTTCCCTAGATTAGAATCGTTCCGCCGCTATGAGAACACCAATATGAACTTTCAAGAAATTTTTTGCATCAGCGTGTGCATAATTACCGTCTCTACCAATGTGGTTAATATCGGATTTGGTCAGTTAAAAATGGATGAGAAATAGTGAAATAACAAAGAAAACTTCGTGCCCTGATACGTTTCACCCCACAGTACTCTCTCTCTCTCTCTATATATATATATTGTTCATTCGTCTCTTTTTTGTTCACCTCTTTTCTTCGAATGTGAGAAGTATTCTAAGAAAAGGAACAGTGCAAAAGAGAGGAACAGAATAAGCCGACGTGGGTGACTTTTTCCCGTTGATTTCTCACTAAAAAACGATGCGCAAGCTGGTACAACGTACTTCATATTTATCGGAAGTTCGAGTTGCCCTTCGGAAGAGAATAATCATATAATCGGATCGAGAATTTCAAAAACTTATTGCGTCAAAATAGATTCGTCTTCTCTATAGTCGATTATCTAGTACGCAATACCTTATGGATCGGAATACTTTGAAAAAAACTTTCTAATGGTCTTGCTCAAAAACTTTTCTGACAGTTACTGGAAGTGGGCGATGACACTTTTTGTGCAATTGAGCATCGTCTTGGCTACCCCAGCAGTCGGACACCAGAAGACACTTCTTATTGCCAATTGCTAGAAGCAAAACATCATCAATCCCATACTAGACGAGCGACGTCGTGAGTTTGTCAGACTTACTACACGTAGGCATGCACTGATACCAATCATTATTGAAGATATTGTACAATATTATTGTATACCCAGTATATGGCTAACAATAATATTGGTCACTCAACAAGATTCTATAATAATATTGGATCTCACAATACACTGGATTCCAACTGTTTAACTTTAATATCATTACCTTCATAAAAACGTCAGGAAGCATATCTCGATCAGGATTAGGCATGAACCGATAAGGCATTCCGCAAAGTTGTTGCGAATCAGTTGTAAAAAAAGCACTTCGAGCTGCCGAATGCCTCATTTTGTAAGAAAATGTTTGTTCTACCAAACTGAAGTGCAAAAAAGCAATTTTAGAGTTATCCGTGACAGAAATATAAGCATCCAAAACTGAGCAAAACTGCGAAAAACCAAGCGATTATCGATTATATTTTTACGATTTTAGTACGTTTTCGATTTATTATATTTTCTCTAGGCATCGCATTAAACAATTAACTTAAAAAATTAAGTTTTTGTGATGAATGGGCAGTGAAACAGTCAACAATTTGTTGCAAAACTAATATTTCTTCGAGTAATGATATCTGAAATACAAATCCTTTTCGCGGTAACTCATTTACATTTCTTTCGAAAAGTCCCACACATTTTATGCTCAAAACTTCATTCGTTATATCTTACCAAAATAGACTTCGAACATTAAACGCACGAGAATAGAGCTGTAAGTAAAACAAACAAAAGAACATAACCGTCTTTTACGTTTTGATACACAAATTAAACCTAGAGAAAATTGAAATTTGTTAAACAGATGTTTCTACCTTTTCAACGAAGTCTTTAACCTTACAAGAACGCTGAAACACGTGAAATTTTCTTTTGTCAAAAAAGAAAAAGTGGAAAAAGTATGTACAGAAAGGACAAAAAAAGGAATGAAGGATTACATGCAAAAAGAGTATAAAATCATGAGCAATAACTTTTTGCTCTGTATTTTTGTATCCGACACAATAGTAACTAAAAAAAGCTCTATAAAGTGCAGTCATTTATGGTGCAGTAATTATAAACTGGATCTTCAGAAAACCAGGGATCAAATCCAGAAAATGTTCTAATTCGATCATTTTATAAAGAACAAAAAGACTGTCGGTGCTCCATAAGTTTTAGTTTTTCGAAACAAGAATCAACAGCACAGGAAAATTTCCCCCAAAAGTGGCCGTGCTAAAAAATGTTGCAGTAGGATACTTAGCAAAAATCATACCGCCGTTCAATGGTATTTTGAAAAACTAAACATAGACAGTTTTGTGTTCTCCACAAACCTCTTTAACATTGCCGGTTTCTATCCTCAAACGTTTGATAACTGTATCACCTCAACTTGATACCAAAAGAAACTTTCGTCGTTGTTGCCACTTCTAGTGGTAACAGCAAAAAGCTGTCGACATCATCCGGTATTGACAGCAATGATCTAGTACCACCCGTAATGAATACCAATTAAATCTACTGCTACATCTATCCGTTACCGTTAAGAGTGTCAATAAGGAGTTATTGCTACCTTGTAGTTAAACCTAGACTGCAAAACTCTACTAGAGGTGTCAGCAAGGAACTGCTGCCAATCTCACCAAAGTGAAGCTGAGTGTAGTGTCATCCGTAAAAACAATCAAAAAAGGAAATAATTAAAATTTGTTAAATAGATGTTTTCATCTTTTTCAACAAAGTCTTTTAACCTTACAATAACGCTGAAACATGTGAAATTTGCTGTTGTCAAGACAGAAAAAGTGGAAAAAGTATGTATAGAAAGGACAAAAAAATGAATGATTATATGCAGAAAGAGTAAAAAATCATGAGTAGAGGTGTAGCCGTAGCGATTTCCGTTCTCAGCTGCGAAAAATATCTCATCAGTTGAAATTCACTAAACTAAGACTCTTAAATGAGTGAAACCTTCATTTTTTCGGATAAAGCCCTGATCGGGATGAAGATCTCTTCTCTGTCAAAATGTTTGGAGAAATTTGCCTACTTTCTACGTTATTCTGCTCTTTTGTTGCCTCTTTTCTTCAATCTTCTTCCTCCTGATTTTTCTCTTTGCTTTTCGGTCTACAAATCGCCCTACTTACAGTGAACTATACTATAACGATATAATTTTTTACGCAGACGGTTGAGAACTTCAGCGACAAAACCGTTGCCGTTCCGGTTCAAGGTTTTTTCGCGAAATCAACGCGAACGGCTACAGCCCTACAATACTATGGTATCTTAGAATAGCTTCAACGTTACCCTCACTTTGCACATAGTCGGAGGTGAGCAAGGGGAGGAAAAGCTATGAAACAAAAGCTGTGGAAAATCTCTCATTCAGTGCAGTCTTAATTGCTAATTCTAATTCTCCCTTGATCCTAAATAAAAAAAGACAATAACTCAAAAAGCCGATTTTTTCGGTCAATCGAGAGTGTTGTGGACTGACATTTATCACTTATGGAATTAACCTGTTTTTAATATTTATTTTTTCCTACTTTGATCTTTGCTTCTAAAAAGAAACAAAGATAACTTTTGTAGAAAACTTCTCGGACTAAATTTTACTGAAACGGTAAATGAAAAGAAAACATTTAAAATTCCATTTTTACGGAAATATTTGAATTTTACTCCTGTGACGGAGTGACACTATTTACAACCCTTTTCCTCGTTAGTTACAGAAGCACAGACACTTAATTTAAACACATCTTTATCGCACTTCATAGAAACACTCCATCACAGTAGTGGCGTAACCACCAATTCTTGAGTGGTAGGGCAGTGCCACACGATCTTTAAAAAAATCCATCCACGATAGTTTAAATTTTTCCACAACTGAAATACAGTTACTCAATTCTCACTTTCTTAAGAGAGAGACAATACAATGTATCTGCACTCTTGTTAAGTGAAATTGTGTGAACAAAAAAGAAAAAGAAAATGAAATAAATAAGCAAATAATAGTTATTTCAACATTATTCGACAAAAGTCTTAGTGAAAATAATTATTTTTTGTTGCTCCCGGTGCCCGGTTTAGCCCACCTCTGGTTACGCCACTACATCACAGCAGGAAAAACTACTTTATATTGCTAAAAATAATCCAAAAGTGAAATATAACGAAAACTCTTATTTTCCTCATATAATTAATCCTTTCGGGCTTTTTCTCCATCAAAAGCAGTGCATCGTGTAGAGAATTTTATTTTCTATTTTACGATTTAGTTAAGAACAACTTGCAAGTCCTAAGTAAGCAAATATTTCTAAATTCCAATCATACATGACAATCAGACTGTTTTGGATTGATTCTGAAAGGAGATTGTTTGATATTGACGGATTTCTACTGGAAACGTAAGATAAACATGATCATAGATGACAAATATATATATGTTAGTATATACATTTATGTACTATTTATATACTATATAGTATATACATTTTTCTACAAATGAGCCATTTGGCAGTTCTAAGTGCTTTTTTTATAACTGATTCGGAACGACTTCGCTGAATGTCCCAATAGCGATTATTAATCGGTGCATGCCTAATTGGGTTATATTTTAATTCAAACGGGATGTAAAGCATGCGTCTGCAGAAGCCTACTATGAGCAGAGCCCATGTTTATAGTCGGAATCAGCATCTTTGAATACCTATAAGCCACTGGATTTCCTTCAAATCCCAGACTGGACAATTCGGACGGCTTCTTCGTAAGTGCGAGAATTCTTTCGCATTGTCTTCCTCCGACAACTAGTTTATAAAATACTTCGGTCCTTTACCACCTTTCTCAGAAATGAAATCTACCTAGTGATCAAAGAAACTTAGACGATAGAAAAAAATTTGAATTATTAGTAGTTAGATTTTCGAACACGAAATTCGTACTTCATAATCGGTTCGACAATCAGAATTCTTCGAAAAAGTGAAAATTGGTTTTCGACTTAGAAGTTTGTTAAATTATTCTTCTGTTCGGTGCCGTTTCCACAAGAATGTGAGGAATATGTCGAAAGTGGCAGTATTAAAATTAAAACATCTGAGATCCCGGCAAAAAGTCGAGCCTTGTAGTATTTTCCGCACAATTTTTGAGTGAAACGTCGTAGAAACTTGTGAGAAGTGCCATTTTGTTCAGAATTAAACGGACTATTGACTGATATCTTCCAGAAAACATTTGGACGTGCCAAAACTGCGCTAGGCTTTCTGGAACACCTGGATTTTCCGAGGTAACCGAACCAGAACTCTTTTACGTAACCTGAAGTTTCTTCATGTATCTATATAGAACTCGATGTCCTCTTTCGTTTGATACCAAATGCAAGGTTCTACGAAAGGGACTGCAGTTGCTGCAAGATTGGCTGATTTAGCTGAAAAATGATGAAAACTGCTCTCTTTTGCTGAAAAAATAAAACGCGTATAAGTTTTTTTCCCACAAAGCTGTAGATCTGCGATTTTCGTCGTTGGAATCAACGTTCGAAACTGCATCCAGCGGTTGGTATCTCGTTACTGGGGCCGATAGCCGCTGTAATGTGATAGGTTGTATATGGATTTATTCACCTGCTTTCATAATTTTATGAAAGTCGCTAGTGAAAAATTTCCCTTTTATTAAAGTAGCCCTAACAGCTTGTGTTCCGTTCCTTGATCAGCTTTAAGATAAATCAAATACATACTTTGGTCTGTGACAAAACCACTACTAAACATTAGCTCCGAAATATCGGGCAGGATTCTAGTGCAGAATTCATTATTTACTTAAAGCAGCAGGCCTGGCAGCTTTTCACCGAGATTTCGAATATACTTTTTTTGTACCGAACGAAAACATCACAGAAGTCAGATAAAATGGAATATGAAAACGACCTCTTCGTAACACATTTATGCACACATCGACTAGGCGCAAAACAGTTCAACATTTTGTCAAACTTTCAAGTCGTGCACGATCCGACGCTACGCAGGGCATGCTGCTTGGGTTGTCGGTTGTGAAAGTGATTTACGAGCGCCTTACTTTCTCTGCAGTCTGATGGTTCAAAAATGCGGGTGATAGTTAGAGAAGTTAAAAAAAGTGCAAAGAATGAGGCAACGGCTACGAAACATAATTCTACAGTCTGCTGATGTTGATCATTTTGTGTATGTCTATTGGATTAACAGTGAAACGTATTTTCTGTGCTGATAAAGTCTGCTGTCCTTCCTCCTTGGTTTGTTTCTATGGTCATCCTGAACAATGTCAGTTGGCCAATAGACGAAACCGTCTTTTGCGTGCTGATGATAACGATTTGGAGAGGCGTGGTTTTGGGCAACTGAGAATGAACGACTCATTGGACGCCACTTCGCTGATTCTATAAATCCGGAGTCATGTAACAGCTGTTGCTGCTTTGAAATGACTGCATTTGGCGACCAGCGACATTCAGCACGATGTGATCCATGAACTGCACGGTTCTGTAAAAGAGGCAGAGACAAAATCAAACGAAGAATATTCTTTTTAAACCTGAAGGATAGAGTCCAGTAGGTTTGCGTAATCGGAAATTTATTTTCGATTTTCTTGTTCGCCCAACGAAAAACTTTCTGCAGCCTTCCCAGCAATTCGACTTTTTATGTGAGTGGCAGAGGTATTCACGGAGCACTTTTTCCTGCCATGCCCTGCTCCGATCTGCTTCGCAGCAGGACTGAACACAATAATCTTTTGTGCCCTTCTCGGCAGTGCAGTGCGGCGGAGCACAGGGCAGACCTGCCCTGTCGAACAGCCGTGCGCGAAAAGAGATCGAAATACAATTATACACAGGTTTCGCAGTCAAACTGATTCTTGTCATTGTATTTCAAAAGTGTGTGGCTAAAATATCCGGAAAAAATATAGTTATCTTGCACCGAAAAATTACATACTACTGTTATAAAATAAAAGGTGACAGAATCTCTGAGAAAGAATGGGATCGAATGGCTTTACCTACAATGGCTGCTTATGAGGGAGCGTTTTGAACTGTCAAATCGGTTTTTGAATGAAACCTAGTAAATTATAGGTTATCGATGATGCTGAGTGCTAAATATGGATAAGAGAGCTGCTTACGGTGGGTTTTGAACGGTTTTCTAGAATACCGGTCTTTAGACGACCGATATATTCGCTAATACTGAGAAATTTTGAGTGAGCCATTTTGTAGAGAATCGAAAGTCATTATAAATATTTCATCATTTATTATTTTTCAACTTTGCGGTCCTACGTTGTAGCGGCATTAGAAGTTTATTATTTGCATAATTCTTCCAAAACTCGTTCTAGAACTCCGAAATTTTCGTGAAAAATCTTAAAAGATCCGCCATGTGTCGCTCCGGTTATCATATTCGGAATTAGCATCGTCTATAACCCCTAATCCACTAAGGTTCATTCAAAAACTGATTCAACAATTGGTGTCCTTTCCTCGTTAGAGGAACAAAACACAATCTAATTGAAATTAATCATACCTCATCTTGTCTGTTTCGTCTTCCTCTTGAATTACTTTGGTACTTCTCATTGACATCGCCGTAGTAACTACTAAATGATCTGGGAATATTATCTAAACTTTGTGCTTGGCACAGACTACCAACGTGCTGATGTAGATAGCGTGTGTTGCGTGTGCTTTGCATTGAAATTTGCCAGAAAAAACTGTACTGCTGCTGACAACTTTAACAGTGTGATGAAAGTGAGTAGAAGAAAAAGGAACAATTTAGCTGATCTTTAATCCCATCATAATAATAAATGCAGAAGAGACACAGAGAGTAAACAAAAATATGTACTTTGAAAATAAAAGTGTATTTTAATTGACCACTGTTTTCGTCTGATGTTATTGGTATCGGGGGGTCACATCTATACACATCAATGACTTTTGTGGTAATGAAGCTTGATTTAAAACATTCTTTTGCAGAAATTTGCAATGCTTGATTTGTTGCGGACCTTATTTTGGTTATTAATGATGCTTTTAAACCGTATACACGGTCACTATGCGTATTTTTCCCTTTCTCCCTATTTACATCAGAGCCCTGGATTCTAACTCGTCGAATCTAACCGAAACTCCTAGTATTCCAAAATTGACTAGAGCAGCTCACGGTACCAGCCGCCGCCGCCGACATGCACCACGGCTACTGACGCCACAACTTTTGTTTAACATGAAATATTGCATTTACTCTAGTTTTAGTCGGTAATGTTTTCTGACTGCTTGTTTCGGTCTTGTTCCCCTAATAATAAAAGATAATTGCAAATGCTTCGATACACATCCGTAATTGAATAAAGCTTGAAAGAAGAGTGATAAGTCTTCTTTGCGCAGCCGGCGGCTGTTGTAGTGGTACCGTGATGGCAGGAGAAGAGGATTGGTGATTTGTATGATGAGCAGTAGTTGGTGAGCTGCTGAAACTGGAAAAAAGTGTACCGAGCCTGACGCATTTCAAAGCTCTAGTCAATTTTGGAATACTAGGAGTTTCGGTTAGATTCGACGAGTTAGAATCCAGGGCTCTGATGTAAATAGGGAGAAAGGGAAAAATACGCATAGTGACCGTG
>CAJNOQ010001720.1:0-29071 GCA_905250885.1 Didymodactylos carnosus | reverse complement strand
ATCAAAAAAATGCAGAATCTATCGAAAAGATGCAGAAGTACTTAACTTGCCAAAAATAAAAAATACAGACAAGTTCACCCTGCACAGACATTGATGAGAAAAGATTGCAGAATGCCGCAAGATAGACATGACGGACAAAATCCACAAGCTACAAGTTTTTATCATCATGAAAAAATCCTTCAGGTGGCATTGGCTATGGTCTCGCTGAGAGATTTTTGAAATCTGGTTCTCAAGTAATAATCACTGGACGACGAGAGGATCAGCTCAAAGAGGCGAAAAGAAAACTAAACTCAGACAAACTCGTTTATCATGTTGGAGATGTTGGTCAGGAAGCTGATCGTGTCAAACTGTTTCAATGGGTCACGAAAGAGTATCCAAAAGTTAATGTATTGGTGAACAATGCAGGTATTCAACGGCGAGTCAGTTTTCTTGATGACACTGAAACACCGTGGAATGAACGCGAAAACGAAATTCACATCAATTTTTCGGCTCCTGTTCATTTATCTTCTCTGTTTGTCTCATACTTTCTCAAGCAACAGCAACCTTCAGCTATCATCAATGTTACATCAGGTCTCGCATTCGTTCCTCCAGCGTTCGCTCCCGCGTACGGAGCAACTAAAGCCGCTCTACACAGTTTCACTATGAGTATAAGATTCGATTTAGCTAATACACCTGTTCAAGTGATCGAAATATCTCCTCCAGCTGTCAAAACAAATCTTGGTGGTTCCCATGATTTCGGCGAAGATCTCGATGAATTTTGTGATCACGTATTTGGAAGAATGAAACAAGGCGAGCAGGAAATTGGATATAAAATGTCTGAAGAAGCTCGACTATCTTCACGCGAAAAGCTCGATCAAATGTTTCACGGTGTAAATAATCATCTCAAGAAGGTCCTTGCGGAGATGAAAAAACACTAACTTTAACTCTTATTATCTTTATTATATCACGGTTTTCTTCTCTACGTTAGCAAACGATTAGTTCGTTCGGTTTAAGAAAGAAGTTCGATTCTTTTCACTGAGAAACTGAAGAATTGGGCGATGGCGTATTTCAATCTGTTTTATGATCTCTCTAGTTCGGTAAAAGAGTGAAGACGAGCTGGCAGAAATTGAACAATTATATCAGTTTGTAGAAAATTGTTTGCTTTACACGATGTGATAGCTTGTCAAGTTCGAAACTATTGTAATTAATCTGTATTAATCAAAGAAAAACCGTGACGCCGTGACACTTTTGACCGTTTTTTGTCACGGCGTCACGGTTTTTCTGGTTTTTCTTTGATTAATACAGATTAATTACAATAGTTTCGAACTTGACAAGCTATCAGATCGTGTAGAGCAAACAATTTTCGACAAACTGATATACTTGTTCAGTTTTTGCCAGCTCGTCTTCACTCTTTTAGACACGCGTTTTAGATAGCCTCAACATCGATTTTTGGGACTCTTTGTACAACAGCTGTATTTTCATAACGAATCAATGTTCAGAGCTGAGACACTTTTCATTTTATAGAGAAATGTTTAATCTACTCAATTATCTAGTGGTAATTTTAGATTATTCTCTAATTTTATTGCCATAGTTCTTTGAAAAAGAGCAAAAAAAGGAGACCGTCAGCTGGACAAGCCGTCGGGTAGCAATAGCCTGAAAACCTTATAATGTGTAGACGGATCGTTTATTTTGTAGATAAAGAACACATTCTACACTGTATTGAAAAACATGTTGGACACGACTTTTCAAAAAAATTTATTTAAAACATCACTATAGGGATTTTTCAACGCTAGTGAGATATACCAACGATTCATTAAGGTAATATGTTCACGTCCAGTGGACCACGAGAGTATATCGAAGTTCAATTTCGTTTAATCTAGTTTTCTCGCCACATCAGCGTGTAGTTTGAGCAAATCGAGAATGGTCTCTGGTGGACGTCTGCCGAATCCACATTCTGCTGCGACTCCAAATGGTAGAGATCCCAGAACTTTCTTAGCCGTTTGCGCTCGACGCAGGCTTCCGTCCACACCATCTGTCAGATGGATTAAACCCAAATACAATTCAGTATCATTTCTTAGTTCAAGATCTTTCATTGGTCGAAAATAATCTTCATCTGTTCGATCGCGTGGTATTGGCAAGTGTATCCAGTTTATTGTTCTAGATAACAATTGCTTTGTCAATGTATTTGCCATTTGAACAAGTTTAGATGAATCGTTGGGTTCGACAAAGTGTTTATGTCCATAATCGCCGTAACATAGATGAAAACCAAGATGAACGTCCTCAGGAACCACTGTGCCTAAAGCAATGACATCACGAAAGAGTTGATCGATGCTGATTTCGCCAACAGGTACACCCTCTAATACGGCAAATTCAAAGGCAAGGTCCCATTGAATAGCCAATTGATCGTGCGGTATTTTCGCACAGATTAGTTCGACTTCAGCCAACAATGCGCGACCATAAGCGGGAAGTACGTCGACAATTGTGCTGGGATCAGCAAACGTGATGACTGTAGCAAGAGGAGATGGGACTGATACTTGAAAGCGAACATGAGTTGGGATGGTACCATCTTCTTTCAATTTCTTAAATAGTGCAAATGAATTGAGAGCTGCTTCCAAGTACCCAAGATTATCGAATTTAAGTTCCATACGATTACTGCCGTCACGAAATCGAAATTTTCCAATCTGTGGACCGTAGTGAATGTTGAAGGGTGGATCTTGCGTTAATAGTGGATTACGAGCAAAAACGCATTCCTGAAACCCGATCCACATACGTCTTTTCCCTGTTTCTCCGTCCGGAATGTATCGAAGATGAGAACCCATAATTTCGCTGACACATTTAAACACTTGTTCATTGTCGATTAACGGAATACTACCGACGAGGAGAATCGGAATCATACTGTCTCCTCCACTCTTTGATCACTGATATAGCCTGAAATAGATCAAGAGATCCTTCATTTGTTCATGTACTTACTCTACACATTGTACAAGAATCTCTCATTTTGTTGAGCCGCATATCATATACAATTTTAATACTCAAACGGTTCTTAGGCTATAGAATGGAGCGCTTGAAAAATGAAGGAAAACAAAAGATAAACATCCAGGCCTTGGAGCGCTTTGAAAAATGAAGGAAAACAAAAGATAAACATCCAGGCCTTGAAAAATAAGATAAAAAATGAGCTATAAATAGCTCATTTATGTGCCATATAGGGCTCATTTTTAAATCACATCTCTCCCATATTTATCTCATTTATTGTATCATAATGTAGTCATAACTATGTCATTTTTTTATGGGATAAATATCGTCTTATTATGGTGATCAAAATATGAGCCTATTACGAATCCTATTTAGGTCATTTTTAGCTCATTTTAAGACCATTTTAAGACTATTTATGAGATAAGAAATGTAAAGAAGAAAAAATACGAAATAATTCGTGCAGAGATTCGACCCCTGAACCTGTAGATAAGAAGTCTACGATGCTATCCACTACATCACACGGCTATACAAATATATATGTTTTTGCTCCGTCTGCTTTTTAATTTTCACTTTGAACTTAAAATAAACAAAAAAAACTAGTAAGTTTGATTAATTAGCCTCTAGTTTTTTCCACAAACGCTGTAGAGAGTTGAGCTTAGAAACTAATAGATAGTAAACTTAATTTGTGACATTTTTGTACCTCTAGTCCCACCTTGGAAAACACTTCCTTTATGGCGAAAAACGGAAAATAAAGTTTAAAATGGGGTTTTTATTCTGAAGAAAGGATTTTCGGGGATCGGCTTCGGAGTAAAAGATATCAGAAATTAACTTTACTATCTTTTACTCTCTAGGCTCAACTCTGTATAGTGTTTGTGGAAAGTGGTAGGAGATAAATGCACATAATTCCATAAAAACTGCTACTTCCGTTTGTGTCATAATGTCTCATAAATGACTAATCCAATACACATAAATGATATGATCTAATTATGATCATAAAATGTGCCAAAGAAAATGATCATTTTAGATCAGCAGTTAAAAATGATGTAAAAATGACACGTAAATATCACATCTACGATCCTAGAGATATGATATAAAAATGATACATAAATAGATCATTTTTAGATGATCATAATAGGATCATATTTAGATATTTAGATCATTTTTACAAATTATATCATATATACATCATTTTTGTCTCATTTTATGAAATGGTCTTAAAATGACTCAAATATGATACCATTTTAAGCTCATATTTAAATCATTTTAGGATCATAATATGATCGTTTTCACTTCATATCATAAATGAGCCATACATGTCTCATTTATGTCTAATTTCCCGCGACCTGGGCAGTAAACCAAACGCAGTACTATTTTTTAAAACATGATATGCTTAGAATTGCACGTTTATTTGTTAAACAACGAGAAAAATGCTTTTACAAAGTAAATCAGAAATTATCTTATCTTACCCAAACTTTTTTGTACATGCTCTTTCAAACTTTCCCAATAAAATGAAAAGATTCCCGCGAGCTATGAAGAGGATTATCCTGAACAACTTTGCCAGCGAAAATTTTTCTTCAAAATGCTTCGTTGTTTTTCAAATGCGTGATAAGTTCGTATACGAGGTAATACAAAAATCGAATTTCCATGCAAGAGCGACTTCACTGATATAGGTTTTCACTTCGTTTTTGAATTTTTTTCGAAAAATAAACATTGCTACCAGATTCAGCGTGATGAAGAATCTACTACTATCGCCACAATTTCACCTTTAAGACAATTTAGTTCTGTAGTAAACGATTATTTTTTTCCTTGCTATAAACGGCCAAGATTCAGAAACATTGAAAGAAAATGTGACATAATTCATAATCAAATGCGCGTTGATTTTTTTCGCTTGAATGATCACCTCTATAAAAAAAAACTTGGTTAGTGGCTCTCAGTCTGCTTGTGGGAAGGCTGAAACAATACTGCATGACTTCTTGGAGTGTCAATATTACCACCAAATACGAACTATCTTTGAAAATGACTTGAATGCTCTAGTAAGTCTACTTTCTTGAAAATGACACACTCTCTTTCTAAAACCTGCACCATCTTTAAGCGTAATATAATTGAATGAACTATATAATATCGTAATTACATTTATTCGTGACATACAAAGATTATAATTTCATAATATCTTTTCCTCGTCTTTGTTCATCAGTTATTCTCTTTTTATTATTCCCGTTGTTGTCATTACTATCTCTTTTTTATGTTGTCGTCGTGTATCAGTTCTATATACGTATCCTTGTGCTGTACTCAGTCCATTTATGTTAAGATGTACTGGGTTTGCCTTCTACTGAGAATTGTACTGATTTTTTCAACATTTCTTCTATTAAGCAAAGTTTATAATAACTGAAAATAGACGGAACTCTCCATGTCGACAAAATCGCGGCACTTTTACCAATTAATCATGATTCTTGAAAAGGCGAAAATTAATTACCATTAATTGCCCATTTTTATGCGATTTTTAGTACATAGGTGGCGTTCTTCCTTTCTTTTGTTCCACAGACACAAAACTAGTTACCGTATAAAATTTATATGCACAAGTTCAAATTGAGTACGGCAAAATTAAATCTCATTTGATTTAGCACTATATCGTATTTCCGTCCCGTGCCTCTAAATCCTGCCCATTTGTAGAACACGAAAAAGAAATTTTTCATTCCTGTTCGAAAAGATCTTCATTGTTTTATTTGTTGACGTTCAATGGGCATTACATTTCAACGCCTTACACCCCCACGGAAAGAACGTATTTCTAAACTTTTCAGAAGGTCAACAAAAAGGATTTAATTCGCTTTTATCTCTTGAACGCAATAACAGATTTAAACCAGGTTGATGAGAAACTCTTTGAGCTAGAAATGGTGGTGTAAAATGACGTTTTATTTTCACGAAAAGTAAAATTTTATTCATTGCCAATATATATTCAGTGGGAATCCATCTTAGTATTTTTAGTATTCTCTGCATCGTGAACTTAAGTGCACGGCTCCGCGGTGTCTATTGTAGCTCAATAACTGGTTTATAATAAGATGAAACATCATCAATGTTGTTTCTTCTTGAATATAGTTCTTTTTTATACACATGTGACTTACTACCGCATTTATTTACCGTATTGTTTTCAAAAGCCGATCAGCTGAAGTTAATTTTAGTTGAAACCGAGTTTTAAAAATATGCTAAAAAAACCATTCAGTTATGGAAAGATAATATACAGTCTTGGCTATCGAATAGTGTCAACCCCACAGCTCTGGTGCAACGGGCTTCCATGTTATCGAAAAAATAACCAGGAGCACTGATTCTGAAACGGATAGTAGCATGTATAATATGGACCATAACGGCATCGGCGGCGAGAAACTATTCTTGCCGTACAGATCAATCCTCGAATCCAAATATGATATTTGTCAATCAATTGCTTTCAATTGTGAATTTGAAATGATGCTTACGTCAAACACTGTTTGAAAACCCTGACGTTGATAATCCATTTCAGAGATGGAAACAAGCCCGAAAACTATTACCCACATGCCGGTCTAATTCGGTTGCAATTCTGAGCCAACCGGTTCTTTGTCATTCTTCATTTAAAAATTTACCTTATTTTTCCGACTTTTTCAATTAAGAACTGGTTTTAAAATATGATTTCTTTTCCTTACACTAACTCAAAAAATCGAAGAGCAACTAGCTGATGATAGTCATTAGCTGTGCGGAAAATACAATGTTAATCCTAAAATTAAATACATGTTAATCCTATCCAAGGATAGTATAATGCTGAATGCTGAACTGTTCTTATGTCCAAATCAAATTTGTATCCGACACATCCGAAAATATGAAATAGTTGCAATAAAAGAAGCCTATGATGACACTACCAGAGAAGCTACAGAAAATTGTTTTCTGCCTGACTCCACAGCATTTGCGCTAGATTCTAGAACTAAATCACATCAGATAAGACCAGGTTGGCTATCTTAAACTGGCTACCCATTTACTATGCAATAAATTATATATATTATATACGACATACAGCCGCTACGACTGAAGCTATTCTCTGTCGACAATCACAATATAAAAAATATTTAATACATCTTGCATATTTTTCTACTCATTTCTGGTATCGCACTAAGGAGCTTTTCCAATTTTGTCAAAATATTGCGATAGAAAATTTTCCCCAAATTCAAACGATTACTGAAACAAAAAATCTCATAAACATCAAAATAACGTTTTTTCAAAGCATTAGTTTTATTTTATTATTTCTCCTTCCATTGTGAAATGTATAGAGCACTGAAAATATTCTTATTCAATTAATCTGATCCATTATTAATTTAATATTTCAAACAAACATAAACCACCACAGCATACTTGCTAGGAACTTTTATAGACAAGAAACCGAAACCATGAAAACCTATTTATTTCATTATCTAAATGTGACATATTTGAAAAAATGGTTGTCATCTAAAGCGTTCCCCGATATTCAATCAGCCTTTGTCTTTGATAGATGCAGTACAATGAACATGTAAACATTCCATTGCCACAGTTCTGATGATTGAAAAATATGTGCACCGTACTCCAGGAGGGAGTGCAACATTCGACGAATTTTTCTAGTTTGTTCGTAAAATGAACATTCAATCATTT
This sequence comes from Didymodactylos carnosus, assembly GCA_905250885.1. NCBI lineage: Eukaryota > Metazoa > Rotifera > Eurotatoria > Philodinida > Philodinidae > Didymodactylos > Didymodactylos carnosus. The sequence continues at coordinate 21,475 of CAJNOQ010001720.1, read as the reverse complement.
GTTAAGTATGATGCACCATAATACACATTAAATACAGAAACAAAGTAGCAAATGGTAAAACTTGCTTTCGTATGGTGCGGCTACACTATACATTACATCCCAGTTCGCCACCGTTACCATTCTTCGACAGCTAAAATTCAAGAAATTAAGCTGATCAATCAATCCCGCTTATCAGTTATATTCAAAAGCGAGGCTGTATGAACAGTTAACTTCAATGAATTAAAATTTTTAATTCACCAGTTACTGACGTTTAATGCTTATTTTGAGTGACTGTTCGCACAACCCAGCTGATATCAGATATATTTCTGAGCGAGGTGTGTATCGAACAGTGAACCAAATTCGCACTTAGTTTCTATAATATCACGAAGAAAGTATCCTGAACATTCTTTCACCGGTCTCGTAACACCGCTTGATTCAAAATATAAAAAGCGAGGCTTGAGAACAGTGTGAGAATAACTCAGTTTATATAAATAATCTGAAAGTGAACGTTCGTAGATGTTTGTAAACGGAAGATACTGGTCGACAAGACTCGCTGGTGACAGTTTAATAATGAGCGAGGCAAGACGAACAGTGATTTCCATTTATATGTTACTTAATTGATAATCTTATGCCACCTAACATGTGTAGTTCTAAAACAAATACAATCTTATATACTTACTGCTATTCTCTTCTATTGAACAGATGAGACTACGTAATAACTAACTACTGCTTTTCTGCTAGAGAAGTCTCGACTATATATACATGACGAAAGTTCATTGTAATGACGATTGGTCAGATAGAAGGCCATTGTATTCGATTGGTCACTAAAAAGTTCAACGTTTCATTTTTCTCTTTCGTTCGTTGACTTATTCAACGATGTTCAAGGAAATGGCTCGACCATTATAAACGAGTGAACAATAGGTCATCACCTATTATTTTCATTGTATTGGCTTCAGTCCATGAATATGTAACACAGTGGGGGTGATGTAAGAGAGGAAGCATAAACTTGTTAATATGAGAAAATTGTTTTTCTAACTGGAGAGAAAAAATTTTCTTGTGAATATAACTAGTTTTGCCTGAAAATCAATGTCATTATCTTCACCAATGAGGAATAGGAAACAATATGCGTTGAATAATGCAGAAGAATTCTGAAATGTATTTGCTTCCAGTTAACCTTAAATTTTCCAGGCAATTGTAATTTGGAACTGGGCGAAACACTTCGTGATCTTTCGCTATTCAAACTGGATTTAGATGCTATCACACCATCGAATCTATTAACATACTTGAAGTTATAATCTGAGTGTCCGATTCTCCTGACCAAGAGTCTCCTGATTTTCAGACTTTTCTCACGATGAAAATTCTGCTGATTTCAGGAGTTGATTTTTAAGGTTTTGTCCTGCTTTTGAAAAAAAACCTCATCAACGAACTTTTTACGAAAAACTGGTTTTGGCCACCCTCGTTATAACTCAATATGACCCAGAAAGTCCCTTATTCCGTTGAACATATTAGGAATCTCATTTAAGTACATGCTACTTGATTCGTACTGGTGTCCATCAAGATTTTTTGTATTCTTGTATGATGAATAAAGTAGAAATGCGACTCACCTGTTTGGCTTGCAGGTGAGACATTTGTTTCGTTGGCACAATGTAATAAGTATATCTATCAGGTGGAAGAAGATACTACGCTTTCGATTTTTATGTATCAAACGGACTCATACGATCATACTATTGAATCTCATTCTTATATGCGGAAAGCAGATATAAAATAGTGTTCAATCTTTTAAATGTATCTTTAGAATAGTTTTTGGAAGTATAATTATTTTCTAAACAGAAACTGGAAGAAGCTCATGAAAATAACTGAATTGTCTATATAACAGAAACAGTATTTGTTAGCAGGTCCCTCTAAAAAGTATAACAGACTCTATTTAGAAAAGTTAGTGTTCTTGAGGATGTTCGAAATTTGTCAGTTGAAATTGTTTTGAGAATAAGCGATATTCTGCAGTCTCGTACTGAGGATTATTTTAAACGATTTGAGGAAAGTTTCTTGTACTTTGAAATAAGGATTGTGTGAGCCATGAGAACTCAGTAAAACCGATTGGACGTATTTGTTTTTTCAGACTTGTTAGTTTGAAAACGAGTGAAATTAAATATCGCATTTTTGTGGCCTTCAGTACTGCTATCAACTCAATATAAATGTACAATTGGGAAAATTAGACTATGTTGAATGGTCGAGAGATAGCACTGGCATCATTGCAGTTACTGTGACTTCTATTTATTGCAATATTCATATGGTTTAAACAAAAAGTTCACCATTAACCCACGACGGCGTATGAGTAGATGATAGAAACAGCGCATTGCTACTTATTTCAGTATAATTGATAGTTTGAAAGTATTCATTCAATGCTCATTTTATTCTAAACCAGTGTTTAGAATCAAGGAAGTTTTAAAAAAAGTAACACTAAACTGTTGGCTTTCACCATGGCTTTTTCTTTTTGGTGATATATTATAAAGTAAGGGTCGATTATATTTTGCTTTCGACGTCGCGTTGAAAGTAGTTGAGATGAATCATATTTCATAATCACATATATTTGGTAAAGGGGAGGAAGAAAAGAGGAATAACGATATATAGACGGAAATGACTTTCAAATGTTAGAAGGGTAGAGAAAAGATATATCTATTAAACAAATTTTCGTTATATGTGTTTCAGATAAAGAAAATAAAATACCGACTGACATAATATCTATACACTGTATATAGGTATAAATTCGTTGTGTATGTTTGCACAATGATTTAGTCAAAAGAGTGAGAAAGAAGATTAGGGTAATTTAAGAAGAACAACAATAAAGAAGAATAGACGTTAGAATGTTCATGAGTTTTATCACAATATTTGTAGTCAACTGAAATCTGAAGAATAAAATGGCAAACTTTTTCTCTATTGGCAACTTTGTAGATTGTTGACTTAGCCAATGAATTGTTGAATATCTCACATTGTGTTATACGTTCTTAAAATTAGAAGAATATAGTTCAGGAAAGCACACGCACATCCAACCTCACAGTCTTGGAGGTTTGAGGTTAATGATCCATTTTGGCATTCTGCATCCCCTGAAAATAGTCTTTTTCTTTCATTTAAAGGACAAACTTATCTTTCGCATCAGAATGTTGTAGATTTTTCAGAGAATTAACTTGTAGTTTTATATGCCGATAGATGCGGAAAAAAAAAATATCGTATTAAAGTGGCTTGGGAAACATGTTGCTTCTAACATCGTATGAACTTCTTTTTACAATTTCTTAAAATTTAAAAATGTACGCGCTTTAAATTTTGCTTGAAAGATGATGGAAGTCGCATGGAAAGCAGTATATTCTGTTGTTTCTTAACTCCTAATCTCAACTAATCTAACAGATCGTTGCAGTTGAATAAAATCTATTATAATACTTTATTTAATATATTCTTGCTGCAACTTCTTCGTTAGAGAATAGGCAAGACGTGAAGCATAAGGCAAGGGAATTGCAAATTGGTCTCTCTTTAATAATATTAACATCCGTCGACCAGACGTGCAGAACTTGCGCTTGTTTTACCTATCTTACTATATAATGGTAAAATGTTTAAGAATCGTTTATTCAAAACAACAGTTTCTTTGAATTATGTTTGAGATTAAAGCTTGAAACTTAACGAATCGTCACTATACCGATTAGTCAATTCCAGTACTAAAGCATTTCGGAAAACATAAAAGTTTTTTTTTGTCTGATCAGAAAATTCATATATTTTAATGTCAAAAAGATCAATATCTCTAAAAAGTTTAGTTTCTCTATTCTATGTATATCTGTTGGTTGATAATCATTTCTCTTCATTTGCCATATGTTGCCGAGGTGCTGACAAATTCTTTTATTCGATACAATAAATATTTTCTCATTTTTACAATGTTTGTTACACACTTGACAGAAGTATCTCTCTTTTCTCTTTTACGGCTAAGAGAAGTGACCGTTACACGATAGACAGTTCATTCTTTTCAAGTAGAAAAATGATTTCTCTCTTTTTTTCTTCTTTCGCCTATATCCTTGTATTTGAGTATAATAACGCCAATTTTGTTTCGTATGTGTGAAAATCATGTGTACAACGAATGTACATAGTTCTATAATCTTTGTAACTATATGAGATAGTGCATAATAAAATTGGACAGCTGCTGTTTCACCGATCGAAGAAGCATATTGTCGTATGATCGTAGATTTAAACACATTAATGTACATTTTTCTTCATTTCACGTTAAATGAACGAAGATAATGTCCTGTAGTCTAATTTGAAGACTAAAATTGAATGAACTAAATCTAGAGTTTTCCTCTCTGAGTAATTTAAAAATAAATGAAGCAGTAAACAAAAAAACAAACGCATAAAACGCATATTAATTCCTATAACATCGTGTACAAAATCAATGACTAGTATAGCATATAGACTACGAATAATACGTTCAGCTTACAGTTGACTGCAACCTAAGTGCATGTATTTGAATCAATATGGATCGTTTTAGCTAAACTATTGGGATATTTGAATATATAACGTAGAAGATATTTCGTTTTTTTTTTCAGAATACATAATAAAAATTGTCGAAATATTTTTTGCAGTTCTAAAAAATTTTTGACAGTGAAGTATAACGTTATAAGTTGAGAAAGAGGGTCTAATGAATAATCAGTTACATAGACTAATTAACATTTTTAATTAGAAGAACGAAAACATTGTGTAATATTTCTTAAAACACATTCGCATTATTGTTCGTCTGACAAGTTGTTCATACAAGTTTAAAGTTGTTTTAAACTTTTGTACCTTTTAAGAAAAAGAAAATATCAGTACATATCGAATAGGGTTTTCAATAACACCAACTATTATTCAAGCTTATGTTTAAAGTTTCAAATGTATCTTGTACGTAAAATATCACTTCCATTTTTTTCATGTTTACTTTTGAAGCTTAATAAATACTTTACTTTTTCTTTACAGTCGTATGCTCCATCGATACATATACTGCAAAGGTATAGATCGATCTTGGGTGATAACTGACAAGTCAAGGATGTTTTCGTAAACATCTTGAAATGCATTGTGATCACATTCAATCTTAATATAGGTCGAACGTTAACTATGTCATATGTTAATGTGAATGTGTCAGTTATTTTCACATAGTTATTCCATTCAATGATTCATAGTTTCTTTTTATTTTTATTCATTACATACGCTTTCAATCACTCTTTTGCTATAATTGTCAAACTCAGTTCCAAACGTTTTTCGTAATAGAGTTTATTAATAATGTCGTGTGTTCCAAATACAATTTAATTTCGAGTGTAATCTTCATTTATCTTATACAATGTTTTCATAAATCTTTGTTTTCATATGTGAAGAAGTTTCAGTCTATCATTTTTATAAATCTGTTGCTGAATTTACAGGAAATTTTTTGGAATTTTTTTATAAACGGGATATGAATCGATTTCCTCATTAATTATTATTCTATGGAATTGATTTTTCTTTCTGAGATTCGATAAATGCTAATAAAATATATGAGATTTATGAAGAGGCTAAGAATTCGATAATGGACACATTTGTTTTTTCTTTATGTCATTCTGTTTACGCCTGAACAACTAACTGCAGAATACACCTGTATCTTCCAATGATTTTTGTACTGTTTCTCTCTATCCCATTGGCAAATTTTCTACGTGACGTGTCTCACCAAAACGAGAAAATAAAACAACGCCTTTTGTTTCGTTTTTTCATACTAAAAAACGGATTAAAACGCGTTTTTTTATTTTCTCGTTTTGGTGAGACACGTCACGTAGAAAATTTGGCAATGGGATTTCTTTTCTGCTGATTGTCCTGTTATCGTATCTCAACTGTATTCGCATTACTTTCTTCTCATATATTCTGTGAGGAGACCTTTAAAAGGGACAGAATATGTCTGTTTTCTTTACCGTTGATTTTCAGGTTTGTTTTGTCAGTCACTCATGCATTGAAAATTGCAATCCACATGCAGCGTTCCAGCACAGTTCATCGCCCAGCTTACATCAGATTTTTTAATAACTTTTTTCGATATCTCGTCGTATATATGCTATTAAATAACGGCTACATTTGTTACTGTAATATTTTTAAAATAAGATGCATCTTCTTTGATATTTGTGTGTCCACATATCATGTGGCTCCAAACAAAATGCATTTTTTCTTTCTAGATTGGAAGCATTTTCAACACTTTTTTATGAATCGATAGAGAACAACTTGAGCCACAAGACCATAGTAACGATAGTTAATGGACGAAATTTTAGCACAGGGCGCGTGCTCAGCCTTAAAATGTATGGACTCAGAAAAACTTAATAACATCCCGTCGCACTTCAAGAGCCTTTTCTATCTGGCAAACTTGAATGAAATCTAACTCTAAATAGTCAAAAGATTACTCGACTAATGAGCACTTCGAATCTCAAATGCTTAGTAACAATCAAACAAAGCTATATTTCACTGGCTGATATAGGATGAGCTCACAAATTACTCTTGCTTATTCATTGGTAAAAGAAAAAATCTCGAAAGAATTTTGTCTACGAGAAAATTGAAAAATACCCATTTATAAAGTTGATTTTTGTACTAAATGTTTTATAACGTTTGAAATTTGTTTTGGCTACAGAATCCGATTCATCCATTCTGAAGCAAAGATTTTTATGCTATATATTCCCCTGGGCAAAATAAGTCGAACATACTTCTTTTAAAATTAATTCTCCATACAATGAAAGTTAACTTTCATTGTATGGAGAATTAATTTTAAAAAAAGTGTGTTCGATTTATTTTGGCCAGGGGATATACATTCAATAGAGCTCTACTTCTAGCCAAAAAATTGAGGCTTCATCTTCTATACTCGGGAAGAAAATTTCATTTTATGGTAAAAATGTCTGATCACATTTTCTGGCAGCAAAATGGTTCTATTTCAATCAGAGCTGAGAAAGTCAAGTCAAAACTGCCTCTACGAGGAAAGGACACCAACTGTCTAACCGCTTTTAGGCAAAGACTCACTGGACAATAGGTAATCAGGTGTGCTGAATCCGAATATGACAATGGTTTTTGCTGCTAGGTATTGGAAGACTGAGTTTTCTAGAAAATCAGAGTTTAAGGTGGAAAAACTTTTTTGATACGTTCAAATGCAAGAGTACATCGAAAAACCTATGAGAAACTATTTTTCAAAATTTTTAGAGGGTTTTGGAGCGGTTTGTATAGGTCAAAATCTAAACTACAGGCGCAAAATCGGTATTTCGTTCCTACGCATTTCACGTAAGAAAGATTTCCTACGCGTTCGAATGCATAAAAAAAGTTTTCCCTCCATTTAATGCATTTGCATGTATTCAGGTTAATCTGATGCGTTCACACTCGTTAGAAATTAATGCTTATCAAAACCAAAAATACCCGCCCCCTCACCCATAATTTTTGTACGTGAAACCCTTGAAAAATAGTGGGACCTATTAGAAGTTCATCGGAACGGGATTGGGTTTGTTTCCGATCCCGATTCTTCGAGCTTGATATGGAGGGAGATAAGAGACAATTCTAGATAAATAAAAAAGAATGGAAAATAAGGAAAACCGACAGGTGTTTCACACTAGACGTACAACCGACCAAGTGAATTTTATTCTTGTACCTCTACGAGTATAAATTTACTAATGTTAAAATGAAAGCGAGCACTACTTCACTAGAAAAAAAATATTTCGGGTTCGAGCGGGTTCGGGACGGGCTTCAAATCTACTAGATCAGATCGGGATCGGGTTCGAAAATCTCAAATCCGCAGGACTCGAGCTTAGAGAGTTCTTCGAAAATTGATGCCTTCTCTTGCTATGATGTGCGCTAACCGGTGATTTACCGTTGGTAACGGTAAGATGAATTTACCGAAAAACGAGACTAGCTCGGTAGCGGTAAAAAAGTTTTTACCGAAGTTCGGTAAATATAATTTCCCAAATTTTTCTCCAGTGAAGCTTTTTTATTGAACTTCTTTCTAATATTTTGTTTTTATTTCTTTATTCCGTTCAAATTCTGGTCATTGTTTATCGCGATCTGATCGCTGATCGTATTTTCACTCTAATGAAAATAGACTTTTGAGTTCCTTAAGGGGTGGCACTTTTCCGTTTCTTTTCAGAGTAACGGTAAAGTAGTATCTTTTATTTCAAAAGTAAAGAGTAAAGATATAATATATCTCTTATCTTTCCTCAGAAAAAGGAAAGTGGCACCTATTCTTTTCCAAAAAAAAATAAAAGTAATATATTTTCTTTTGCAGGAAAAAGATTTTTATTAAAAGATGCAAAGAAAGATCTTTTTCTTAAAAAAAGAAAAGATAGCGCTTTGTTTTTTCTTGGAAAAAGAAAAGTGCTACTTTCATTTTGCTTAGAAAAGAAAAGATATGCATTGTGTCTTTACTCTTTTTTGATGTAAAGAAAAAAAAACTTTTCTTTTGCTAATAAAAAAAGAGATAGGAAAGAGAAAGTGCCACCCCTAGTTCCTTATAATAGTGGTTTTGATATAAGTTGTCGACATTGGGGTAATGGGCTATCACATGTTAGTCACTTTTATTTTGCTAATCAGATTGACTACAGAAAAATAAAATTGTTTTGAATTGTTGTTCATCATTGTAAGTAGTTTTACTTGTTTTTCTGAAGAAAATTTAGAAAAAATGAACATTAGAGTCGTTGATATATGATATAGGTAATTTTTAGATATATTTGATCTCCTCCTTTCCTAAGATAATCAAAATCTATATTTCCGCTAATCCCCTCCCTCTAAGGTGATTATACGATATACGGTCCTTTTGAAAATAACAACGCTCATTGAAACAAAACAACGGTAACAAGAATTTACCGGTAAAATCAATGTTAACAGATTTTTTACTACGACAAAAAATTGATAATAATAAAAGATTCTTTATCGTTACCAAGGTACCGGTAAATAGATACTATACATCCTTAGCCCAAGGAGCATACATGCATTAAAATTCGTTAAACTTTAAAGTATTTTTATGAACTAAACAAGTTTAATGCGTTTGAACACATCAAAAAAATTTTAGGACGATAAAATGTAAAAATTTCGTTAACATGTTAAAAACACTTTTGGGTTGATTTAATTTTAACGCAAGAAATGCCTTAAAAAAGTTTCATATGAGATTAAAACGCGTTTTTTCGCTAGGCTAACGCGTTAAACTACCTACTTATTAAATTTTAATGCATTGATTATTTTTTAATAGACGAGAACTTTTTTCTTATACTTTTAGTATATAAAATTTAACGCATGTAAACACGTCAGAAATTTTTTTAAAGTCAGATAATGCGTGTGAGCTCATTAATATCTTATGCTATTAAATGCGTTAGAAAAATGGGAACACGTGTAAAGGAAATTTTTTATATAAAAAAACTTCATTGGGAACCAGAGCTCGAAATGAAGCACGAAAATCTGATTCGATTCGATTCGATTTTTTGCGAATGAAATCGAATCCCATGCCAAATTATTCGATTCATTACGGGCTCTGTTAGGAACATTTTGTATGCAGTGAAGGTAGAAAAAAGGTCTCATCACAGCGAAGTACCCAGGATTCAGTAACGGTGGGCCAAACCATTTTTTTAGCCAAGGCAAAAACGAAAAAAAGTTCTTGTACAGTATTTTATTTTCGATTTCAATCAAAATATTTTTTTCTACTGGAAAGTTTCAAGGGAATGAGCCATCGTCCAACATTGACTTAGTGCTGGGTAACTTACGTCATTGTCTCATGATGCTTCAATCGAACTAAAAATTATACAATCAAAAAACTGCATAGATAAGCCCATCTATATTCGAGATTCATGCGTACGGTTAAAAACAGTGTAACTATATGTAATAAATCAGAGCTGGGTAAGTCAAGTCAGACTTAGCGTGACTTAGGAGGAAAGCACTCCAACTGACTGATCGCTTTTTTCACGAAACCTAGTCGATAATAGGTAATCGAGTGTGCTGAATCAGAATATCATAATGCTTTGAGCATCTAGGCCTCAAGAGATCGGTTTTCTGAAAAACCAGTTTTTCAGAAACTCTGAAAATAACCAAAACCTTTTTGCTAATGAGCCATGATTGTAGTGCGAAAATTTCTGTTTAAAATGAGACATCTGCCAGCTCTACACGACCTTTCTTTGCAAAGTTAGAATTTACAAGAAAAGCGTTAAATTACTTTCTTCTTATTTCTGTAGCTTTGGGCTGACAATGAACATTTAGGGCTCTTTTTATAAATTCTATAACTTTGCAAAGAAAGGTTGTACAGAGCTGGAAGATGTCTCATTTTAATCAGAAATGTGCGAGGTACAATTATGCCTTATTAAGAAAAGTTTTGGTTATCTTTTAGAGTTTCTAAAAAACTGGTTTTCCAGAGAACCGCTCTCTGGAGGCTTAGATGCCCAAACCACTATGATATATTCAGCACACTCCATTACCTATTGCTCACTAGGTTTCGTGAAAAAAGGGATCGGACAGTTGGAGTGGTTTCCTCGTTAGTCAAAACTTTGGGGGTATGACATGACCTGAGAAATCTTTTTCAAGTCATTTTTAGTAAGAGATTTTCGTTTAAAAACATTAGACTTTTAAAAAATTTTCTACCATGAAAGAAGTTTCTGAGGCTATCACAACTATCTCATCCAAAAGGTGCTAGCAAATTTTATGTTGTGTTTAATTTTAATCAAACTTGACTTGGAAGAAAAAAATTCAAGGAATGACTTGATTTAACTCCCACTGAGGGAAAAAATTTTCCGACCTGGACTTGATTTGAAAGTTTTTTTAGTGACTTGACTTGAAGTGTGACGTGAAAAACTTCTGACTTACTCAGCTTTGTAATAAATGGCCTAGACAATCATCGGAATCCAAAAGGGAGTTCACTTTCAGAGAATTATTTACATGATTTTTTTTATAGTGATCGATGAAAATTCTTGACGGTTTGTAATTATTCGAACTTTGTATTTAGATCGAATTTTTTTCTGTTTGTAGAATGAAAGAAAGTTTCTCTAAGGATAAAATTTTCGTAAAAGTGGGATTTGTCAAGCTGAAATTCTGGAAACTTCGACTTTATAACGTGAAAAGCAGAAGGGACTCTCAAAAACTCCAGAAGGAAGTTTTCAAAAACAAAAAATAACGAGTAAAAGGCAGATTACTTCACGCTTCACTTAATTTTTAGATAAACATTCGTTTTTTTACAGTCATGTAGCTTCTTGGTCTCAATCCCAATATCTTTTCTGCATGTAATATTCGCTTGACAAAATTAGATGTCATATCTGAGAATATCACTGCTTGTTCCTGTCAATTACGATTTGGTAAACACTTGATTTGTGCTAGTTCTATGCTTTTCTTAGTATACATCATCGAAAATCATTCAGGCATAACAGATGAGCACAGGAATAATGTAACGATTCTACTTCTGCTAACTATCGCTTAAGGGCTACTCGAACAATCTACCTAAAAATATAGTTTTTTTTCTCAATAAAAAAGAAGCGGTACTCTACTTTAGGTTAGTATAGGACATAACTATCGTTACCTACTTTATCAAATGTATTCTTAACATTGCAAGTTAAAAACAAATTTTTCTATCTATCACAAATATGTAGCAAATAAAGCCATTATTTCACTTCTTCTCACTTTCTATCTTTAGAATAGTTCTTGTAGTGTAAAATTTCATCGGATTTCTTTGAAAGTTGAGTGTGAAATAGAATGTCTTTATCCAGCTCAACTTAAGTGAATTATCTCATTTCATGTCGACGAAATCGCGGTATTTTTAACAATTAATCGCGATTTTGAAAAAATTAATTGACGTCAATTAATCGACCGATGATTTTTCTTTTTTTTTAAATAATCATCCATTAATTGTGATTAATTGTTAGTTTTAAACGATTAAATGGTTATTGTTTGTTACTCACCGTTTTATTTTGCCGTAAAGTATGTATATAAGAAATACGATTTCAACAAGAAATTCAATTCTATTTAGATTATCTTTTTATTTTAGAGTAAAACAGAGTTGTCAAGAGTCTTCTCTATGGTCCCTTAAGTCGAGGAGCCCAGTGAACAGCTGGTATCTGGGTAATGTCTAAAATCGACTCGTCGGCAAGACTCCGACCTGAGCTGATGGTAAGACCCTTGTTGGGTTACGTACATGTCATTATACTTAATAAACAATGAAACAACAGAAAAAAATATGTATTTCCTAAGATAGGTTCCAACCTAGTACCTAGAAAAAAAAATCGTCAATTAATCGTGATTAATCGCTAAAATCACCAAAAACTCGCGATTAAGCGCACGATTAATCGAATGATTTTTCGCGATTAATTGTCGATTTTTAGTACATGGGATGACTCAAATATCACAGCTTGTCGTAGCAGGCAAAGTTTTGACTAAATACACTACTAAAGAATAGAAGTTAAACATTTTCGACTGTTTTTGATGTTTCGTTGTTGTGAACTAAGATAGAATCGTTTTTGATTTTGAAGAAAGATGTCCTCTTGCATTTTAATAAGTAGAAGTAGAAAAAATATGATGCGAACTAAGGTTAGAGCCAATTTTATTCGATCAGACGTGGGTGAAATTTAACGCTGCCCAGGTGCATAACACCGGCAAAATACCAACGTTACCGTGAGGTATTACGCCATAGTAACGAAAATACCGACGGTAACCACGCGGTATGTCACTGTATACTGTCGGTATAACGAGCTGTACCGTCTGGTATTTTATCATTATAAACACGTAGAACAGAAATTTTAAGGTAATTTGCAATTTTCTTCTTTTTATTGTTGAGCACTTGTAAGTGTAGACAGAACCGCTTCCGATTGAGAGAAATTTGCCTTGAGTCGAAGTTCAAACTTTGACGAGTCTGTCTGATCTAAAAGAAAAGTTCAATCTGAAGAAAAAAACAAGTCTCTCGAATTTTTCTGTTTCTTTTATCGTCACGGGTGCAAAATACAGTGGTAAATGGGCAAAAACGGTTGTCGTACGGTATTTTCTTGGACCGCGGTCTAATAAGTTACCGTCGGTTAACTGCGCGGTATAATGACAGTTTCTGGTTGAATCGTCAGTAACCGTCGATATTTTAAAAAAAAACTCGCCATAGGTATACTAATATCTCCTTATAATCATTACTGATATTAACAAAACAACTTTTTGTGATCAAAATCTATTCTTCTAATTGAACCTATTCAGGATTGATTTTGTGTTTTAATAGTTTAAGTTTTCGAATGATATTAATGGGAATTTATATTTTCAATTTCGTTCTGGTTCAAGATTAAAGCTTAAACCAAAAATAAAACACAAAAATATACATTGACGGATAACATCGAGTCATTGCACAACTTCAAGCATTGTGCAGAATATAGGAAAGAATAGCGAAGTTGATTTTTGCACTTCGTCTGCAAAGATCAAGTTCGTGTGTTCGATTCTAGCTATGTGCAAGAATTTATCTTGTATTTTAATAGTTTAAGTTTCAGAATGATATAATAGGAATTTATATTCCCGATTTCGTTCTGATTCAAAATTAAAGCTTAAACCAATCTCTTGTATTTTTATTAGATTAAATAGTTCTAATCTTTCCTGTTGTTGTTATTGTTATTGACGCATAGTAAAATAAGAAGTCGACAGCTACAACTACACAGATGTGTCACAATTTTTACTAATAGAAGTACTAAATTAAGCACTTTTGCTAAACACAAGGTGAGAACATAATCCGTAGAATATTTATCAAGGAATTTTGGCGGCACAAATAAATTCACACAAACAACAAAGTGAAAAATAAGCACAGATATAGGAAGAGATAAACATTTTTGTGAGGAACGATGGTAGACAAAATAAATAAATCCAATATGGTGGATGAACCTCGCTAGTTTACGCTTTTGAATTGTTGACATCTTTTTTCCCCTTCATTGCCGCTTTTTACAACCTAAATTTTGCTATTGGTTAATCTGAGCCTCTGTTCCGTGAATTTTTTGATAATCTCGAAAATTTCTATAGTATAAAATAAAACTATCTTCATGAAAGGAATGCAGTAAAGAATGAATGACTGATGATTATTATTGAGGTCAATAATGAAAGTGAAGCTTGTTACTATAACAACATTCAAATAGAGGATATAATATCTATTCTTTACTATCACTCATTTTTTTATCTCTGTGAAACTTCTATCGGAATTTTGTGTTTTAAAGTTTTCTTTTCAACAACATATTTTATTAATAAATAATAGTGTGAGACTAAAACATTTAGAATGTAATTTATCTCGGTGAAGTTCACACTACAACTTTTCAGAGTTAACTCGAAGTTAACTGCGAGAGTGTTCATACCTAAATCTTTCAACACAGCAATAAGATTTTCTTTGACATTTCCCCTAAAATTGTTCTGCTTCCTGGCTTCAGTATTCTCAAAGGTTGCGGCTTGCTAACTGGTTTGAATTCACATTCTAAAGTTGACTTCCTTCTCAAAACAGACAAATTGAGCAGAGAGTCAGATGTTTGAACTGCCGCTAGCTCCCTTGTCTAATGAAACCGTATTATTGGTTAATGAGCTGATTTATGATTGGAGAGTTAAAGTTAAATGATCTCCGAAACATCATTTAAGTCAGAGTTAACTTTTTGACCAATCAGCTTCTTTTGTGCTCATTTAAGTTTTATAGTGTGAACGTAGCGTTAACGTATTTCAACTAACACTGGCTACATCTCTCTTTTCTTTTTCTTTCTTTCCCTTTCTTTCTTTAAGGTAATTATTCATATACACGTCATCATGATTAAATATGTGGGCATATTTGTAATTATGTAGACAGGGTTTTCTTTTCCTTGTATGTCGTTCAAATTGATTAACAAATAAAAACACCAGAACTTACTTTCATTATTATTATTTTTTCTCCTTCATAAAAGAATTTTGTGCGCGTTTGTAACAATTTCTTAACAACAGAACACAAATGAAAAGGTAAGGTTGCGCGAAATTTTGAAAGTAACACTTTCGCATGTAACCGAGTATCAAAAACAGAAGTGTACTTCGATTGACCAAACAAATGTGCTCAAATTTTCTCTATTTATCATGTGTTTGTTGTTGCCATAATTCTTCTAGATATTCTCTACTTACAGACATTTTTTCTTCTTATTGTTGTTTGTTATTGTGAACTGATTTCTAATCCAAATAACAATGACATTATGTTGTATCGAAACAGATGACACTATTTGTCAAACATTGCCTTGTTTACCCTCTCTAATCAAATGGAATATAACAACAATGAGAGATGATAATAATAACAATATTCAACCACCAGTGAAAGAAGAGCCATTGACTTTTGATAATGATGTTAGACATTTGATGTCGGCTCTTGGTCTGAAATCAAAGCCACAACAGAAACAAATCGAAACATTGTCAAAATCACTCGTACGAGTTCCATTACCCATTACTCCGTTCAAACGTCGAACTCGAAAACGAATATCAACTAGTGCAGAATTAGCTATGCCCCTCTGTTTATTAAATTTAAATAAATTTGATATCAAAGATATACTTTATTTTGTCGTATTTGATTTATGGGAAATATCTATCATAAAACTATATGAAGAATATTGTGCTACAGAGAATATCGATATATCATTGGATAAACAAATAAAAACATGTGATAGATTAATTACGACGAGTACTAGTCCAATATATTTCCCACGACGTCGAGGTAATCTAAGACTACACTCAATAAATTAAAACAGAAATTTATGAGATATTATCAGCATTATTTCACATAGTTACTAAAATGTTTTTAAAATTTTTCATATAAAAACGTTTAAATGTATGTCTGAATCATACACATAAAGTTATGAATATATCATATGAGTCAGTAGCAGAAAATGACTCTTTTTCTCAGAATGTATAATTCTGACTTTCAATTAGAAGGTGAAATATAATTTTTTTCTATTTATTTAGATACTCATATGAAACGACAAGTACAATATCATGCAATATTACGAAATGCTGGTATTAGACCATGTACTGTTCTATTACATCGATTAAATTCACCTCCGATTGAAAATTTATTACCAATTAAACAAGTAAACTTTTTTAATTCTCATTGTACTTTTCTATGAACTTATTGTTTTTTGTTAAAATTGATCTCTTTTCAAATTGAACTTAAACATAGTACCATATCGCGTCTCAAATTGTGTTTTGTTTCCCAGTTTTTAACTCGTATTGCGAACGTAAGAAACGAAAAATAATTAATGAAATTCAGCCAAATTGTTTTGTTTTTGTTTCAATCAAAAACAAAAATGTGAATTTTTTTATTTGAAAACAAGTTGTTTTGATTCATTCTAAATAATAGATAGACAGATTTCTTTCAATTTTTCATCGATATATCCATCTTTAAATTATAAATCATAGTATGTTATCTCTTCTCATTCTAGTTTCATGAAAAATCAAATTTAACTTCATTAGCTATAAAACAACAATCAAAAACAGCAATAACAACAACAGTAAAAGTGAAAAAGCTTCGATCAAGAAAGAAGAAATATCAAATAAAACGATCACCTTCACCTTCAAATGAAAATAAACCACAATCAATACCATCAACGTTCAAACGAAAAGCGCTTCCATCCAAATCACCATGTGATCTCACCGAATTAACAAATTCTAACACAACAAAACGTCAGAAAACGATTACTGTCAACAACAGTGATTATCTGATTGAAAATATGACCAAAGCTCCATTACTACAAACAGCACATCTATCCAAATTCGATAGTATCTGTCTGAAATGTTTCATATGTAACATTCGACAAGTTCTTTCGTTTGATACTCTAGCATACGATCTTCATTCACATTGGCAACTACACAAAAAGTCGAATATCACATATAATATCTACGATACAGTTATGGACAAGAAATGCTTTCGGATGGTAGAATATTTCATACCATCGCAACAACCTGCAATGGAAGGAAAACCATTGGATATTTTCATTACTCATGGCAAAGAACTACAACAAGAACAAATGGTGATCATTAGTGACGATGAAAATGAGGATATTATTTGTCTTGACTAAAAAACTGTATTGTCTGTGTTGAGTGTGCTTTATGATTTGATAAAATCACAATTCAACTATTAAAGAGAAAGATGTTAGTACAGTTTCACTCGGTTGTATTTTATTTGATTGAGATGACAGTTGAAATTATTTTAGAGAAAGAAAAAAAAAAAAAAGATGATTTCTCGTCATATGCCATTGCCAGATCTGAGTTACATTGTGATGGATAGCGCGCTATACATTGTTTTTAATTAGTCAACATTTCATCCGATGTAATTATTTCATGTTCACATGTTGTATCTCACACTTTATTTATTTATTTTCTCTATTATCTTGTTGATTTTGTTTTGCATTTTGAAACATATTTTATTGTCTTTAAAATGCAATTAACAAAATTTGTCTACGAATCTATTTGTTTGTTGTTTATCTTCATGTTTTTTTTTGCGCTGTGTATTAGTGAATGATCTTTTTTTTATACTCCATGTGTATGTGAGTGTATGTAGATTTGATTTTTATTTGAAACTAGATGAGTGAGAGATTGCGGCTTTGCCTTTGTATGTCTGTACTGTTTGTCAAAATTTTTTGTTTTGTTTTATCTGTTCTATCTATTTCCGTTCGATTTTTGTTGAATGATAGTCATCGTTTTTTTCTTTTTGTCTTTTGGTTTCAAAAACTGCTTGTTCAACTCAACGTGTGTGTGTGTGTACTCCGATGATCAATTTCATGTTTATTTATCAAGTCTGTGATGATAAACTTTGTGTGTGAGTATGTGTAGAGAGATTTATCCTCTTTTTCTTTTGTGTTGACTGTTTTATTTCCTTTTCTTTCACTGGCATCTCTAATAAAACGGTTAGAATTTGTCAATAAATGTATTAAACTGAAAAGTTTTTTCAGCTTCTCGCAACAAGAAAGTCTTGATCAAGGCTCTATGAACAAATTAAAAGTTGAACATGTTCGTAGTTACGAGTAGTGTCAGGATAAAATTTCTACAATCATTGAAAAACGTACCATCGTGTTGTACTCAAAAATACAATTTATCTTCGAATGGTGAGGAAAAATAGAAGATCTTCTAGTTTATCTGAAATTGTGCATCAAATAATTAATGAAAATTAGAAATTAATTCTCTAAGATTTGTTTACAGATTTTAAAATAAGAATGTTGTGCATTAAATTTACTTATGTCAAACACTAAAATCAATTTTTCTAGGAGCTTATAGGAAAGGATTACGTTTATCAATCAATATAGCTTTCTGATTATAATAAAAAATGCCAAAAAAAGAAAAAAAAATCTGTATATTGAAAGTAGTTCACTGATCTTTAGTTAGAAATTATCGAGAGAAAAATTATGTATTCGTTGTTTATTTGATAAGACTAATTCATTGTCATACTTTGTTCTACACTCCTGACGATTGATACAAAGAATGGATGTTATTCTTCGATAATAATCAACTTCGACTAAATTCACAAAGTAAATGACAATAAAAATATCAAAGAAAATAAAAGTTCACAGAATAGTGAATCGATGGTACGATGTTCTCAAATAATAAAATAAAATTCACACACAAATTTAAGACAATCAATGAAAGAGTCAAAATTTATTTACATAAGTTCATTAATAAAGTATAAACGATTATACCAGAGCTATTTGAAGACTATATACAAGCAAAATTAGTGTAAATGTAGTTAAATGAACAACATTTTATACAGCATTTAAATAACGGAAGATTGAGTGCATATGTAAAAAGATGTCCTGGACGAAAAATTCCAGATTTTGGAAACTTAACGTTTTGGAGATTGATGAATATCTCAGGCACATTCATCGCGTCAGCATTACGTAGAGCACTCAAAACGAAGTTAAAATATTCTTAAAATCGAATAACGGATCAAAAAGACATCACCTTCACTGTTTTCTATGAGATAGAAACAATGTGTCGCAGAGTATGTTGCACTTTGTGACGCATGAATTAGATTATTTTTTATTATGAGATACCCTAGTGAATGTACTCATGCACTAAGTCCTTAACAACTCAAAACGTGTATCTGAGTACTTGAATGAGTATTATAAAATATTTTTGAGCACATTTACTTATTAAGTACTTAAGGGTGCCCTCTCCCCGCCTCTTTTTTGCAGAAAAGTTGTCATTTTGAGCTGAACATAGTCTAATGTAGAGGAAAGTCTGGACTATAAAATGAGACCACTCCCAGCTCTCCATGACCTTCCTTGAAAAAATTATGAAGTTTTTAAGTTTTTCCTTCAAAGCCTAAAAAATCGCAATATTTTAGGTTCGTAAATTTTTCTCTCCTTTCCTATATATTCAAAATTTTTTCTTATAAGTAGCATGATAGAAGACAGTGTGCCCTTCAAAATGAGATGTTTTCCAAAAACTTTGATGAATTTTCTTAGAGATATAAGCATAGTCATTGGAAAAAAAGCAAAATAGTCATTGGAAAAATCATAAGTACTCATTTAAGGGTAGCCCCTCCTTCTTTTTTTCCCCTCTTGGAAACTAAGGAAACCGATTTTGGATCGGGTTCTAATTTATACCAGAGATAGAACATCGAAAAAGAAAATCGATGTATTTTTGCCCAGAATTTTCCGACGTGTTCTTCTATGGGTTTTCTGGAAAACTCCAGTTTTCAGTGGCACACATTACGACCTCCCGAAAAAATGGTCTAGTCGAGCTCAAAATTTTACCACAGATACTTCAGACCCTATCTCAGGTTCGGTTTTTTTCTTTTCGAAAAATAGTCTTCCCTTTTCGAGATATCCGAAAAATACTGAAAATCCCGCATAAAAAAACGATTTTTCATTTTGAAAACCTTCTCACGCCGAAAGTTGAAGTTGAAAACGATTTTTAAAAAGGACGAAATCTGATATAGGGTCTGAAGTATCTGTGATAAAATTTTGAGCTCGATCAGACCATTTTTTCGAGGGGTCGTGATGTGTGCCAATTGAAGCACACATTATTGAAAAAACGTATGGTGAGAAAAACATATTGTACACAGAGCTCTGTTTTTCAGGACATTTGCTGCTATGCTTATATCTCTAAGAAAATTCATCAGAAGTTTTTGGGAAACATCTTATTTTGAAGAGCACACGTTCTTCTATCATGCTACTTATAAGAAAAAATTTTGAATATATAGGAAAGGAGAGAAAAATTTACGAACCTAAAATATTGCGATTTTTTAGGCTTTGAAGGAAAACCTTAAGAACTTCATAATTTTTTCAAGGAAGGTCATGAAGAGCTGGGAGTGATCTCATTTTATAGCCCAGACTTTTCTCTAATTTTTCGGAATCATGGAGGTATGCCAATATGACTTTCGCCAATTATGGCTTGAGTTGCATGGTCTCACAATGCAAGTCACATCTTTATTTAAGCATGGCTAGTTCGTTTATGACAAGCTATGTCACGTGTTACATCATGTACAGTTGAAGAAAGCAGCTAATATCATCTGACGACGATGATGACAATACAGACACATCTTGGTTTTCTTTTTTCCCCCTTTTTCACGAAGTACTGATACAAACGAATGATTGGTGTCATAATGTGTCTAGGATATAATATGTTGAAATCTAGAAAGAAATATACTGGACACTTTTATTTATGAAATCATGTCCTCGCTTCCGCAACTTAAGAACTGGTAACAAAAATATAAATAAATATTTGGTATACATTTATGTGTCATGCAAATTATAGTCTTAGGCAAAATTGAAGAATTTTTGACATCTTTAAAGTTTTGGTTTTGTTTAGCCAAAACTAAAACCTATCTTTGTTAAAATGTTTTCAGCTAAAATCAGTTGAAAAACAAATATGATGTTTGTTGATTTTTTTCTGAAACTAATTAGGATTTTAAATAAACAAGGAGAGAAATAAAAAATATAATGTTTGTATTGTTTCCCGATTTCTAAAATTTTTGGAAAATTGATGTTCGACCCTTAAGACATATTCCAGATACACTTAATTGCTAGAAAGAGTATGAAAGATTGTTCAGAATAATATTAACGTATTTTACATAAAATTATACACGAATTTGCATCTCAGGATTCAAATACTCTTATTTTTCATATTCGTACCCGCAAATTCATACTCGAAGAATACTGAATATAAACTGATCGATGAGCTCTATAAACTGACCCGATCACAATCCCTTAATTGGCTTCTTTCAGTTTTGTCTAAAACTATAATTTGCATGACACATATACAAGATTTCTCTAGATATTTACAGCGACACGTTGTCTGTCTGATGTTGAGTTGCCATGTTCAAAAAGTTAGTACGATAAACCAGATCAACCTAGAAAAAGAGAAATATTAAACACTCATATATAGTTTTCGTTGAGCAAGATGAGTTGAAAAGTTCGAATCGTAAACTGCTGAGCAATAGTCAATTTTGGGTAGAACACAAGTCTTGTAAAGAGTCAGACGAATGGCTTGTGGTGCATCTCGGAATACTCGATTTAAAGCTCCTAGCATACGCCTG
>CAJNOQ010001719.1:0-29082 GCA_905250885.1 Didymodactylos carnosus | reverse complement strand
TTGTAGTCTGAAAAGATGAGTTTGTTGTTGTTCATCGAGATGAGACAGATGAGGACGTTCAATCAAGGCCTTTAGAAAACAGTCTTTTGCCAAGTAGAAGAAGATCATGATTACAGAAATGGTTTTTCCCCGCATTAATCAATAGTCAAGTGCATCACACTATCCATCAGGAGCTAAAGTGTTGTAGGAATTATGGAAATGAACCCATCCTGTATAAATTGCATCCCCCAGAAAATGGTTGTTGCTAGTAGAGGGTGATAAATGACATGCTATCAATCGACAAACGTCGAAGGCTTGGCGAATTTGATGTTTGCTATTGTTATTATTCATTATTTTTGTGCTGATATTATCGTTTTATCGAATACTGATTAATAAGTTAACACATGTAATGTCTCAGTATCGTATGATATTGTTGAAGTCTCCTTCGTTTACATACCTTACATATTAGAGTTAATGTTATAAGTATTAATATATTGGCTAGGAGCGATGCCATACTGCGTGTATAATGACCGATATTTGCGTGAGAAATAACAAAAATCGTTAGATCAAAAAATAATAAGTTAATAGTGTATATATATTAATTTTTGACATATATATCTAAAACATACATTAAATAAAAGTTTTAATAATATTCTAGAAAAAAGATGTTTTTGTCACTGCTTTTTCTCAAAGAGAAAAATTCATAGAAAAAGAAACACGTATAGTATATAATGATTATCTAAAGGAGGAACAAACAAAGTGCAATTGATCTCGATTGCGAACATTTTTCCTAGACGGGTTCCTGATAGACACCAGAAAAAAGTAAATTATAAGTGTTATTCTCTTATACAAGTTTTTGAATTATTGGAAACAGAAAAGAACAAAATAAGAAAAATTAAATTTTCTAATTTTGAATGATGGGCGTTTATGTTCAGTTATGTTTGAAACACTAATCACTAGGGGATTTCATCGATTATATGCCTTGTGATCTTTTAATGGTAACCATACACACTAGAAAATTATTTTTTCTAACTGGAAAGTGAAGTTTAATAAAAACAATAAGAGTATCTGATAATATATTTCATGAATATTTAAAATTTGGATGTATTCAACTTCAAACTCTAGTTATGATCAATCTCATACTAGTGATTATAATCTACGTGTTGAAGATAATTGACAGTTTTTGTGTCCTCATTTTTAACGTGGAAATCCATATTGATTGATTATTGCAATTGGTTTCCTGAAAAATGTACAGTTTTCATTAGAATGACGACTCTATCGAAAGCTTTACATACTCGCTCAATGTAAAGTGTTAGTTTCATTTTCATTTTTCTGAAATAAGAGCGCTTGATTTATAAATAATGTTACATAATATTAAGAAGACTTGTGTATCAACAGTGTGTAGTAAAAAAAGATTATATACAACTTCTAATAACATTCAACATATAAAGAAAGTATGATAAACGTCGATAGAACAATAAAAAAGGAACATTATCAGTGACTGTTTATTTCAATAGAGGTCAATTGATACTAAAACGTTTTGGCATGATTGTACATTTAAATTCTTATTCTGCTAGTTCTATAAAAATATAAAATGTATAAGGCTGATTCCAACCCCTCAATCGGATTAGTCACGAGAAAATAAGGTGTAATGATAGAAGAGAAATATCAAACTGGTAGACTATAAAAATTTCTTTATCTAAACAGCAAACAAATTCTAGCAATTATGCTAGCATCTGGAAGGTCATCAGCCATTATAATTATGTATTTAGCATATAGAATATACTAAACATTCGAAAAGCTTATAATGAGGTAGTTTTTAATACTTTGTTCATTGTTTCCCATTTTTTTCTACACAAATAAAATACAGTGGGATAGAGAGAATGCAAGGAAATAATGAGGAAAAAAGCATACAAAAACGATCACTTGAATTTGTTGTTATAAAATACAAATTTTCTTTTTCCACTAATAAAGCAATTAAATATTCAATGTACACTTTTTTTATTAACGAATGAGAGTGATAGAGATACATTGTGTGTAAATAAATTTTTCAGTTTAGAAAAACTTATAAATAATCTATTTCACCCGGCCACATACAGAATGGGCAAGATACACGCCCCATATAAATGAACTAATTCATTTCACGTAAAGTTTTCCCCACTTTAATCTACTTAGCGGAATAAACCTGGAATTGGGAACGTTTCTTCAAAGGATTAGGAAGTAAGTGACGTTTAGCCGTGATATCCACCGTCATTTTCATTTTCGAATGACTTTAATATTGATTATGAACATCTTTTATCGTAATTAAATTCGTTTTTGTTATGTTGTACGTGACTATATATATCTGAGATTGTTGCTTTTTCTGTTTGTGACCAATAATATGCTTATTGATCAATAAGCGATAACCATCTTTACCTAACAACACAAATACACCGTTGTCAATCCAATGCGTGTCGTCTAACAAACTACCCTAAGGGTAGTTTGTTGTTAAGGGTGTTTTGTTGTTAGACCCTATGGGTAGTCTGTTAGACGACACGCACTGGATTAACAACGGTGTATTTGTGTTGTTAGGTAAAGATGAAAAATTATTTGTGTAAAGATTTTTCTGTTTTCACTTGTCATTTTTAAATACATACTGGCTTTTACCTTAAAAATATTCTAAATGAAAATAATAATGAGTCAAAAAACATGGAGAATATAGGTATCACAGGAGCAGAAAAGGAGGCAGATAAAAAACACCTCATTCATCGACTGATCGCTCAACAGCTCACAAATGAGATTTTAAGCCATACACAGGCTCAAAAAATTTGAGATCTCATAAATTCATTCTGGAGCGCCAATTGTTACATTTTGATTGGTATTTGAGGCTCATTGATTCCCAAATTTTGCAGGCTTTCGACCGGCCAGATCATTCGATGTAGGAACCTACCGCATCCTACTAATCCCCATCGGATACGACCGGGATTCGTCGTAGGCGGGTCGGATCCGACTGACCTGGGTTTATATATGTATGAGTTAGTCGAACGAAACAAAACTTTGGTCGAATTGCCGACTCATTCACATGTTGCAATTGATTACAAAATTTCGAATGTAATCACAGTCCAAAATGCTTTTTCAATATAAAGCATAGGTGTTTAAACCAAGTGGTTTCATCTCATGGAAATTCCAAAAGTTTCTGTATAGTTTGGCTTAACGTATCAAGTACATGAAAAATTGAAATAAATGAGGATAAATAATTCCGAAAGCATATCGCGTTTTATCTTCCAATTTAGAAGTAGATGTCAAGTATTTTTAATAAAAAAATTTAGTTAATTCGTTTAGATTTGTTAAACGTTCACATTTTTCCCTTATCTATTCTAGTCAATTACGGTTAATTCACAAAGTTCAGAATCTCTGGCCAGTGATGAAGGCGAACACAGTCTGCTGCAAAAGGATCAAGAACAAAGGGAAAATGTACAGCCACAAGATTCATCATTGATGTTATTCCATAATTATCTCAAACAACAACAACAAAAACGTCGACGTCCGTTATTAGGACGATCATTAGAAACTGCGGATGATAACAATTCACATGAAAGACGAAATAAACGACCACTGATGGGCAGAGACATACATAATACATTTAAAAATTCAAAGCGTACAAGACCTCTAATGGGTTAAAACAACAACCCTTAGAGAACCGAAAAATGAAACTTGGCAGATTGTCCTCTTTAACCGAGTTGTGTCATGTTTTACAACGTCATGCACAAATAATAAAATTATTTTATGCTACTTCTTTTTCTTTTTGTAGCTTGTTGATCAAATAAAATAATCAAGTTTTTAACCGATGATTGTGGATATATATAAACAGATGATTAATAAATAAATAACAACGATTCATTTAACGAAGAATTTAGATCATAAAGTTTCATTTTATCATACTTCATTTTAAGCTGCCGGAAATTCGAAAATTCGGCAAGTTTTTATTTTTGCATTTTTTATATCGGGTTGGATAGAGCACATCAAGCTGGAGAAGAAAATTTGCTCTTTAATATTTGAAAAATTGAAAATATCTTGAATGGTCTAAATTTTCCAAAAACACGATTTCAAAAACGCTCAAATGATTTTCTTTTTCGGTCTTCAAACTGAAAGTATTCTTTTCACATTCAACATTAAAAACTGAGTATGAATCTGATGTTTGATCGAGGTTGAAGTCAAATGTCTATCTAGTATGGACGTCTTGGAATCGCCCTGTAAAAGATTCATAAACAATTTTGTAATCCTATCTCGATTTTTTGTAAAGAGATAAAGCCGAGATTTTTCCTTCATTAAAACCGCCATTGAATGCCTTTAAAAGTATAAATCGATTTTTTTTATTTTGCTTCGCTACTGAGAAATTGATTCAGTATTGATTAATTATTAATTGATTCAATAGATCAGGCAGGGAAAACTCAGAATTCTGCCTGTAATTCTCAATTGTCTCCATCAGAGCTCAACTTTTATCCAATACAAATATCATATTCAGGGTCAGCATCAAAAACTGAGTCGAATGATATACTCTTTTATCCTATCCTTCCATTTTAAGTTTTTTTGAATTTTTACGTAGAAAAATTACTAAAATTTTCACCAAAAAGTAAACACGAAACAGTTCAAAATATAGATCATTCGACTCAGTTCTGACCCTGATGTCGAATATGATATTTGTATTGGATAAAAGTTGAATTCTGATGCAGACAATTGAGAATTACAGGCAGAATTCCAAGTTTTTCGTTCCTGATCCAGAAAAAATGAATTGATAAAAAAACGATTGTTTTAGAATTTTATCGGTATCCGTGACGAAGAGAACTAGTCACAAACACTTTTCAAATAAGCTTCTAATCGAATTTGATGAATGCCCTAAGAAAACAGAAAATAAGTTGAAGAAAAGTGGTGATTTCAGAATGAATTATTATTATTCTCATTATTATTATTTTGAAAAAGGAAAGCATACTAAAAAAAAGAAAATACAGTTAAGAATAGAAATGACATAAATCACAAATAAAGTATCATCAAAGCAAGCACCAGCATAAACATATACCCTCAAATATGCACATAGTTAAAAGTGCTAATGGTAAAGATTCCTTGTTAAACGTATTCGCTGTAATTCTTGTGTTCGTCTTTCGCGTCTGGCTACTGTTGTTTCGTTAAATCGCGAATTAGCTTGTTGTTGTTGGATCGATTGATTAAGTAAACTGTTCAATGATTGTGAATTATCTAGGAAAGACAGATATTAGTGTACATGATGAAAAATAAACTGTTTTATCGAAATGATATATATCTATACTGAAAATACATTTATAATTGGATTTTCCGTTTAAAATTTTCTACACAAGAACTTATTTATGCTGTAAAATATTTTTCCGTAGTTAGATGAATATGTCGAATGCTGTTATCACATTTTTTTTATGTACTGTTCAAAAAGACGTGGGTACCAGAGCTCTGTATGGGCTGAACTCAAACTTTCAAGACCGTGCACTCGAAAAAAAATCTTGTATATCCACTTAAATCGAGGAAAAATCAGTAAAAAACAGCTAAAAGATACTAAAAAACTATCTCTCTAGAGTCCATGGACTGGACCGAGGATTTTGCCTCCATACGGAGCTCTGGTGGATACTGAAGTTAGAAGGTACTCTTCACATTAGTGAAAAAATCGGAATAGGTAAACGCTCTTCGACAGAGGAAAACCGAATTTATATTAAGCATTAAGTGAAACTTGAAAGTAATTTAATAGACGACTTGACCACCTAACTCTTCTACTGGAGTGAAAAGTTCATAACGATTTTTTGCACTTTGTTTCGTTTATTAATGAGAAAACTACGCTGAAAATTTTTCGCTATATTCATGCTCTACACAAGAATTTCATTCAGAAAATATGACAAAAATACAGACACCTAGTTTTTCTGATTAGTTTTGAAAAGCATGTATGCGTACACCACAAAATCTTCAGCACACTTTTCTCATGAATTTCAGACCCGAGCTCGTCATCACTTGAAAATTATAAAAGAAATACAGTGCAAAAAAGTGTTACTGAATTCCATTCCGGTAGCAGAGTTAGCTGACCAAGTCGTAGAGAAAATCCAGCAAATTCACTAAATTCTCTTGTAAATCCTTACAGAAATCATTTTAGTAAAAAATACCGGTTCGATGATGAACGAAAATCATTCCTGTACTGACTTTTGAAGTAAAAAAAGATTTCCATGTTGGACTGTTATTGATGTACTATTTTATATTTTTTATTAAACTCAAAAATACCTGTATTAGTATCAGATTTGCGATGGTGATGATGAAGTGGCGATTCATGAATTGGTGTCGAACCTTGTTGAATAGGTGGAAGAATCAAGCGATCTGATGGACGGGTGCTACCACTTTAAAAGAAAATTATAAACAATTGAGATTCTCCCAAAAGAACCTTAGTTGAACCAGAAAAATATAACTAGGCGGTGGCATCACGAAAGAGGAATCATGAAATTAGTCCTGTAAATAGACTGCCAACTCTGTTAGATCATGCGACCTAAAATGGACTGCGTCTTAAACTATCACAGACATAAAAGAGTCAGGAAATGTATTTCTCATATATCACTATCGCATCATGCCTTCCTATGATATTATTATTTATATTATGTTTTATCATGTTTTTCTGTTACGTTATCTTTTCTTACATATTTTTTTCGGCTATATATACACGGGCTTGTATCTGTATTAGGAGGTTTTTTGATTTCTCAATAAATCATTTGTACATACAAATCAAGATTCGAACAAGTTAGGTGGAGCCTTACAAACTCTTCCTAGCTTTTGCCATGACGCCGATACCTATCATGAGAGTAGATGAGAAACGTAGAACGACTAAAAGTAAGCATAGGACATGTATTATGAGATCGTCTATAAATACTTTTCCAAACGAGCAGAGCAAAAACTGAATATTAAATGCTTCAGTCTACTATCGATTTCAAGTTAAAAGATATACCATGGCGTTCTGAATAACTTCTGAAAAAAAAAGATACAACAGCTAAAATTTATCTCCCTCCACTCGCAACAACCATTTTCTGGGGGATGCAATTTATACAAGATGGGGCCATTTCCATAATTCCTACACACTTGATTATTGATTAATGCGGGAAAAAACCATTTCTGTAATCATGATCTTCTTCTACTTGGCAAAAGACTGTTTTCTAAAGGCCTTGATTGAACGTCCTCATCTGTCTCATCTCGATGAACAACAACAAACTCATCTTTTCAGACTACAAGAGATTTTCGCATTTCTTTACCTACAAGTTATTGAAATGTGAAGGGTACATCTTTTGACATTATGAGAAGATTATAAAGTATTCACTCCTTATCTTCTCAGATAGAGTATAAAGCAATTTCACATTTGAACGATTGCTTTGCATTAAGATGATCAGTTTGTGTTTAGCATTGGTCTGTTCCAACTGGAAGAATAATGATGTGTTAGATAATGTGTGTTAGAGCTCAATTATAAATTATCAAATGCAATTCTGCACTTTGATTTTTGAGAAGATCTTTCGAAATTAGTTTGGCATTCCATAAATTGCCATATAAATATTTGCATTTTTTACTGTGAATCGTTAGCCAGTCAGCTGAATAGATCGGTGATCAGTTTTTAAAATCATTAGAACTTAGAGAAGACTAGTCAAGGAGCTTCCAGAAAATCCAATACAAAGTCGAAACCATAATTGATGAAGATTCCGAAGAGTTCTCATTTCGGAAAACAGTTCTGACTATGAAAGAAAAAATGAAATGTTTGGTTGGGAACTTTCGAAAGACCTATCTGACTTTCTAAAGATGTCATCGAAAACCAATATTTGCAAAGAATTCTGAAGGTTTTTTTTCGTACAATCACGTACTCCAGTTTTGGCTGTCGAATCACGAAACTGGATGTGTGCATCCCCGTGCTTCAGAAGTTATTCAAAACACAGTGATATATCTTTTCACTTAATAGTACTTCGGGGGTTCTTCTTTTTGTTTAACTCTGATAATAAATGTATTTTTCCTGTCTTTGGGCTATTTACAATATAAAGATATACGGTGTTTACAACTTTATTCAATAAAAGCGGTGTGAAGAAATGAGAGCCGATATTACGATAGCCATTAGCAATTAATCAATATACTCTTGCATTTGAATAAACAGCCACGTGATAGACAATGGTTAATTATGAAAAGCGGTGTCAGAGGGCATAGGTGCAGAAATCATTTATTGTATTACCTCCAACCACTCAATAGGTTCATCGACAAATTCGGTGGTGAAAGTGTGAGTCGTCTTAGACGCACTGTTCCACGACTTTCACTGTTGTGTGTAAGGAAAAATGAAGATAATGTGAAAAAAATTTGTGTTGTTAGCACTTACAGGTGTCTAGCATGAAGATAATCCGTTGTTCGTTTACTACTTGATGATAGTTGTCGTTTGATAAGACCATCGTTAGGAACAAATCGAGCTGTTTTTTGACTAAATGATATATCCGATGATGTACTTGCAGCTAAACAATCACGAACTAATGTTCGAGAAGTTAAACTTAAATGCTCATTACGTAATAATTCTTTCAAGATAGCTTTCATCACCGATATCTACAATAGAATAGCAGAACATATTTTATTCAGAAAATAAGAGAATGTGTCTACCTCTTGTACTTGGTTTTTATATGCTTCATGTGCTACTCTAATCAATTGTATACATTCTTCCGGTGTTGGCTCACGTGAAACAGAATTTGGTTCAATTGTCACTTGTAATGGATCAAGACTTGTTATCGATGATAAACTAACTGGTGAGAATAATTTATTATGCGTTATCGGTACCATTTGTGTATCTTGACTTTTAATAGATTTATCACTTTAAAAACATAGTAGAAATAGAAAAAGAAGTATCAAGAAATCCTGAGTTTTTACATTTCTGGAAATAATGGTTGTGGTGGCGATGGTTGAAATGTCACCGTTGGCGGTACTGACAGAACTGCTACAGTTCGTTTTTTTAAATCATCAATTGTTCTCACTAAATATTCATTTTTTCGTTCCAGTTCAACTACTTTTTGTTTCAATTCTTCAATTTGTTTTTCAAAATACAGCCGTTGCACTTCTTGTAAACGTTTTTCTAAACAAGAAATATCATTATTCATATTTCAACCCTTAAAAATTCGAATTTATAAACAACGCAATGCACCCATTCTAAATCATTTCTTTTTATTTATAATAACACCTATATATCCAATACAAGTCTAAAAGTTCGTCACAGCAGTCGGAATAGATTATGCACGCATGTAACTCTCGTGATTCTTTTTAATATGATCAACAATCTGATAACTTTGTTACTGATCAACTTCTGATCCATCTATATCGAGTCTTTTGGACTATACGGTGTCATACTGTATTAACAGAAACAACAACAAATCAGAGTTTATGCGTATTTACAAAATTTATTTGGTTGTTAAATAAAATCCTTGTGCATTACACAAAATTATTCATGCTTAATACAGCGTGCAAACAAAACACCACTTGTGCTTGAACGCGTATATCTGTTTTACTAGCTAGATAATTCATAATAACATTTTATTTACCTTCGACTAAAATATTTCCTAAAAAGCAAATTATTTGAAACAATTGCAGGATGCGTATAATCAATTAGAAAATATGAAGGATGCTTTCAGTTTAATTGTTACACACCTAAATTTGTTTCCAATTTAGATAAATCAGCCATTTGAGCCACAGTTGGTGCTCTTGTTGTTGTTCCCATTGCTTTCGTTCGACTACGATCCACCGTTCCATTTGCCGTTATTGTTGTTATTTGTGATAAAACATCCGAGTTATTATTTCTCGAAGATGGTCGAATATTTATCAGATGAAAATGTAGATCTAAAAAAATTAATAAACTCAAATTAACCGTTTTTATATTTAAAAGTAGTTGTATTTTACGTTAAACAAACTAACCGATTTGATGATTAGCTAGTAGAACGTTAACAAAATTTAATAAACTTTAAATTAGTCCACGCCATGTCTCTAGTTTGTGTTGTTTTCGCTTTTGCTTGACGCTTTTCCTTATGCAGGGCTTAAAATGGTTCGCAGCTGATCTTATTATTAGAAACAATAAAGATATAAATCAACCGTTTTTATCTCATTGCTAATTGAGAGTGATATGCTACAATGGTAGAAATCTGATGAAGTACTAGAACAAAAATAATATGCGTCTAGTAAAAACTATAGTATTTCGATCTTTCTACTCAAGCAAAAGCAGAGAACTCTTAGATTTAAGAGAATTAGAGCATTTGTGAAACGCTTAAAGGTGAGACGTGGGGATTATGCTAAATTCTTAATATTAGTAAAGTCATAATTTCTTATGTGGACAGGGAATATAGGAAATCAGGAAATGCATACATTTCCTAATAGTGTTCAGGAAAATTGGGTATATGGCATTGAAATTGCTCCTAAAATATGATCAACTGATAAATTATGTAACCAACTGGTGTTTGAAGTTAGATCAGAAGAAAATGTAAAATTTAGTAATGTAGTTCTTAAAATTATGTTCTACTAATCTTTTTTCTTTCGATGCGACCCAATGATATGATCAAATGTTATTCTTTCAATTGACTAAAGTGTGTTAACAGATCATGTAGACCATATAGCCAGTTTTATTTTTACATGGTTTTGATGAACGACAACGAAAACAACGATGTTGAATATTTATTTTTTAAAAATAAAACTCAGTATGTGGTCTACATAATCTGTTAACACACTTTGCTCAGTTGAAAGAATAACATTTGATCATATCATTGTGAACTACATTACTAAATTTTACATTTTTTTCTGATCTAACTTCAAGCACCAGTTGGTTGCATAATTTATCAGTTGATCATATTTTAGAAGCAATTTCAACGCCATATTTCAACGCCAATTTCCCTGAACATCTTACATTCTCTGTAACAGATTTTGCATGTTTTATGACATTTCGGTAGCCACGACTAGGTACGTTGATGAACTTGCTGAGGACTGCCGTTATTTGTTTTCTATCTATACCATGTGTACCTCTTAATCGTGGATTGTTATGTTTACTGGAGCAGTTTGTATTATAGATTATAAACTGAGCCTTTTCTTCTTTTCCCTATAGTTGCCCTCCATCACATGCATGACCGTTTATGACTTATGAGCATGAACTATTACATTACATGAATCTTTTATATGTTTAAAAGTGGGTTCGCAATAGATTTTCTTCAGCGATATCGACCGACACATAGCACTCTCTTCGTAAAGATAACAGTGTACTACCCATAGATTAATTGACCACTGCTATACCTCACAGAGTGTTAGAGAAGTTACACATTTTAGTCCCATAGCGGAGCAACGCTGAGAAGCTTTTTTATCTACTATGTAGCCTTTATTTTTGGTCTTGATTACTCATACTAGTCGAAATCAATATTTATCTTCCCTTTCACCATGAAATATTTGGTGAAGCGTAATCTCTAGTTTTCTGTCAATGCAGCCATGTAACTCTGCTGTAGGCATGTATTCAGTAGCAAAAAAAAACTCTTCCTGTAGTTTTTCAATGGAAAAACACGCAATATCAAGAAGCAACCTTTTCTGAATCAAACGGAACGTCTGTGAGATATGATATCGAACAGGATAAGATTAACTGCTGCGTGGTGAACTGAGTCAAAACGTTGGTTTGAACTGAAATGATGGTATTACTGTTCATAATAAAATAGAATGATCGCGGGTGGTTTTTAAATTAGAAGAAGTTTTTTTAAAATAGTTTTGTTTTCTAGATCTTTGGTAAACACAACTGTGTCTCAAGTACTTACAAAATATTTTTTTTTTTTGATTTTCTTATAAACTGATCGCCCATAATATCCTCTTCAAAACTGAAGTCAAGTGAGACCTTGATTTTCGGTGGTTCGGATATATCGGATTTTCTTGTAATCGCCGGAACCGTACTCGATGACTATTAATAACCTCAGAAACGGGCTGACTATAGGTAATGAAGCATGTGGAGTCTCGTGACAATATTTGTTTTTGGAAAATGATTTTAAAACCCAACGAAAGTCGCGTTTCTCGAAAACTAAGATTTTCCGGATGTTTTCACCTAACACTAAATCACTCAATAGTCACTCAAAGAATATAGGAGCGAGTTTAAAACATCAGGGTGTACAGTATCGTGCTATTTTATATTCTATTTATAACAAATCTACAAAAAATAGTTTATAAAATGCTTTGTTTTTTCAAAAGAGTTTCTAGAGAACCTATGGACAAAAAATTTTGAAAATAAAACAATTTTTCGATTTTATAATAAAAAATTAACCGTCTCTAAAGTCTTGAAGTCGTTCTTTGAGTAAACTGAGAATTTTTTAGTATTAGATAAAAAAAGCCTTTGTTTCAAAAAAAACTTCTGCTTGTAATGCATGTTCCCAAGTTTCCTCTTTCGACTAACAAAAATCAAAGCACTGTAGCTTCTTTCTATCAAACGTTATTTCAAAAACACCCACAACCATTCTATTTTATTATGGATAGTGGTCTTTATCATTAGTCTTTCACAAGAAGCACGTCAGCGATAATAAATAACAATCAAGGTTCAGTTTAAAATCGAAACCTATCTAATCAGAAATTAGCTCACATACCTCTGTTTTCTTGCTGTAATCTGTCTACTTCATGATGTAAATCTTGCAAAGTTTGCTCGTGCTGTTGTTGAATATATTTTATATTTCGTTCTAAATGATCTATTCTTTGACGAGGATCGATACTTGGACTAAACGGACTAAAGTCAGATTGCTGCTCATAATATTGACTAGAAGGCGAAGAGTCTGTTGTCTCCTGTGATTGTTGATCATTTGTATTGTTATTATTAATTAAACGATTGTTTTTCCTTATATGTAAATGTGAAGGATTTTTATCTCCAAACGCTGTTATACGATGTAAACGACGGTTTGTAGAATCCGATAGAGCTAAATCACTATGACGTTCATCAATTAACGATTGACGAATCATCGAATGTTATAAGAAAAGGTGAAGAAAAAAAACAAAATACGAACAACACATAAACGACAGAATAGGAAATATGTTTTTGAAGTAAATTATTTAACATGTATTCTAAAACACTTCAACAAATAGAATAAATAATTTCACAGCTACTCAAAAAATACCTTCAAATACTATATAACTAGAGTAAATAAGGATAATTTTTTATTATTTTTGTTAAGATGGTCACTCACATCTTATTATGCACTTATTTCTTTCTTATTATTTTTAGTATCTCAATCAATAAGCAATGACCGCTAAAATCATCCACTTACAGATCTTCACAATGAACTCCCTTCTACAAAAATATTAATTTTTTCAAACAATACTCGATTTGGAGAACTCCTCAATCTGTGGCGTAAATTGTCAGTTTTCAGAACATCATACTTGAACTTCTATAAACTTTTGAAAGTTTCTGAAAGAGTTTCTTGAAAATTCTAAAAAGGATAATGAGTTCTAGTATATATTCTCCCTATATAGCGAGAATATATACCAGCGCTCACCATCCATTTAATATTGTATGTAAACATACAATATCAATCTTTTTCTAAGATTTCCAAATGAAATAACAGATTTGTTGAGATAGATATATCAGAACTCAGTGCGACTCTCTAAACCTTTTTATACAAGCCTTAAAATGTACTAGTGAAGAGACAGCATCACTTCTTGACGCTGATTTTACCAATGATATTGTTTAGTAAGGTACTAGAACATCTGCAACTGAACTGATGCGATATATTCCGCAATTCTTTTTTACTCAGAAGCACAGACCAAAACGCTCAAATAAACGAGGTAAAGTTTTCAAATTGTGATTGTGTTTTAACGTACCATATAATTATCTTTGAAAGCCTAAGACAAAATTTTTTGAAGTTTTAACCTGAAACTCCCATTAAAACGTAATAGAGAAAAAATTCTACCAAGAACAATAAATGTGCCGCTTACATCTAATAAATTAGACTCCTGATATACCTGTCAGATGTAGGGAATCTTTTAATTTTCGAAGAAGATATAAATGCTGATTTAAATCATGTCATACGAAGCTGAGTAAAAATTTAAAACTCTTTTAGAATATTCCACTTCGAGAAAAAATCTTCAATTTTTTTTCTCAGTTTAATAATACATTATTCTCAAGCGTTATTTCTTTATAGTACCAAATGATTTGGTATTATAAAGAAATGTTCCCTAGTGTTGGGCTATAAAAAGATTTTAGTAAAATCCTTTTGTAATCGAACACTAGAGAACCTTCAATACTTCTAAGAATGATGGCTTCTGTGAATTAAATAAACTGTGAAACCGGTAGGTAAGCGGATAATTTCGACCGTTTTAAACACTCGCATATTTCACCTTTTCCCAATGGATAAACAAAGACTTGAGATATAGAACTTAGACTTGGGGCAAATACACTATGGATAATCGATTAACCCATAGTTGAAAAAAAGATTTAGATCATTTTATTAATCTTTCAATATTTGATCGGGATTTGTAAACAACATAGGCAGCTGTAGACATGTATCATTAATAGCGTTATTTCCATCGAGTTACCTCTAGCAGTGCCTTGCTATGCACACCGATGATGTCGCTGCCCGTCAGCTGATTAAAACTTGACAAAATATACCGCCTGCTAGTAATTTCTTTCTCTCTATAGACTTCTCTCTATAGTTACCGTTACTAAGAAAAGTTAGAGTAAATTTAACTTTAGTTAATGCTCGAGTAGCGTTCAGCAATCCGAATTCTGATGCATAAATTTCAGCAAGTTGATAGTCATTTATTAATCCACCGGATACATTCATTGCGCACACCTATTCGTGTACTTCATTCTAGGAGTCGATGAAAGACCATAAACGAAAAACTCAGAGATTTCAATTAGTACTAACTCTAGTATGAACTTTTCTTTCTACATAACAATCAGTTACAGGAATTGTTTTAGACTTTTCGTCGTAGCGTGTAATATAATGCTTCTGGATCTCAAGACACTGATTTGAAATAATCCATCGTTAGTGAGTTGCTCTGCTTCACATAAAACCAGTCTAGTTATATAGATCATCGAGTGACACAAGAAAATGTCTTCTATAACCTTACAGCTGAAACAGGAATCGAGAAAAATGACTTTTACGCTTCCATATGCAAAAAACATTTCAGACAAGTATTTGTTCCATTTATCGTCCTGCAGCCATATTCTACTTTTGTAGAGCAAACGCATGCATGGCTACAAAGGTTGTTCAACTCAGTAGGAATATCGAAATTTATTTTCGAACTTTATACGGATTAATAATGTGATGTTTATACACGACTGATCAATGCAAAACAAAAGATTGATTGACTAGAAGCAAATTAAATAGCAGTACTTAGACAACAACTTGGGAAGCAACAACACTTGACAAACTCTTGTAATACATAGTGAGAAATATTGTTAAGGACTATCCAACTACTCGGCCAATAATCAAGTACTTGTACATTCAGTAGAGCATCTGTTAGAGTCAAGGCAGTATACAGAGTGAATAAGTTTGAAAATCGTAGTTATGGAAAACCTTTTTACACATCTCTCGCTTGATTATAGTTGTTTAAGGAAGAGCCTATGCTTATATAAGGACGTATATCTGTTGTTTGCGGCCGATCATACATGAATACAAAATATAAAGAAAATCTTTCCCCCAAGGTCTTGAAATTTGTTTATAAGATCTTGTGTACCAGAAATTCCACTAGAGTGTCAGTTTGACTCTATAATCCGTGTACTATTTCATCTTGCTGCTTATATTCGTGATCAAAGCGAGGCAGGTATGAAACAGTAGATAGATTTTTAGAACATGCATTAAATCACCGTTATAGCTGATCTGCTGTTGTCATCTCGCTGCTAAATAAAGTTCATTAAATAATATTTCCAAGGCCGCGAGACGGTCATGAAAGATCAATGTATTTTTGCTCAAATCTAAATTAAACAAATACAGTCCATTAATAAACTTAAGACGCTTTTTGGAAAGTTGGTTAACTTTTGAACGAGAAACGACAAAA
This sequence comes from Didymodactylos carnosus, assembly GCA_905250885.1. Taxonomy (NCBI): domain Eukaryota; kingdom Metazoa; phylum Rotifera; class Eurotatoria; order Philodinida; family Philodinidae; genus Didymodactylos; species Didymodactylos carnosus. The sequence continues at coordinate 13,068 of CAJNOQ010001719.1, read as the reverse complement.
ACGTTCCGTCTTCACTTTCATACAGAACTGCCCTATATCTGTATATCACAATTGTGAACGTACCAAACTTGTGCAACAGAGAGAAAACCAAGGTTTTTGTCCTTTTTTCTACTAAAATCGGGTCATTTTTGAAAGTAGGCTTTTTCGAACATTCACAACAACTATTATCATTCATTAACTATGCTCTTTTCGATTTTCGTAGTTTCAACTTTGTCTCTCTTGTACAATTTCCCTGCGTCCATTGTCCACCTAAAGCGGTTCTAAAAAATCCCTGTTGTTCCCATTTTTTTTATTGTTTCTCGCTCAAAAGTTATTCAACGGAAGCCTTTTATTTTCAATGGACTGCATCGACAGGTTTCTTTTTTTGTTCTATCTAGGTTGAGTACAGAATTATCAAATTTCAATATGGGTCAGTGCTGTTCATCCACTAATATCTTTCAAAATTTATCGAGGTTTCACGAGGGTTTCTTTTTACGAGCTTTAGAGTTGTTGATTACATGGCTCTTAAAGAGCAATATCTGTACGTTCCGTGACCAGTAAAACCTAAATGCCAACTCTCACGCCACATTATTTCTAAATGGTAAAAACCTTTAAATAAATATTGCTATCTATGAAGTTATCCTCTTTTTTAACACCGGATCCGTAGAGATCGTTATCTGAATATCGAAACGGTCCTCGACGACCGGTGATAAAAGTCTGAAAGGAATATTCCAAATCTATTTGAATCTCTAAATTAATTTTCTGTCAATAAAGTGCATCATTGTTGTATTTATCATAAAAATATTTTCTGTTCGATAAGCAACTTGTGGAATCTAAATCTACCACGAGGCTGTTCGAACAGTATCTATTTTGTACGTACAATTTTAGTTTCTACTTACTGTTTTGTGAGAATGAAATGATTCTCAGTTATGAATAATTCCATCGTTTATATATAATTTTATAGTTAACAAAAGCGTTCAATCTTCTTTTCACTTGACAGCTTGACTATATTCTATTGATTTATCTATTGGATGTTATTTTCTCGCAGAAAGAAACACAAAATGAACGAAAAACGGCTGTGACATTAAAAATTAGTTGTATAGTGTGAATAGCGTATATTATTATCTCTATCTTTTAAATAGATTATTGAAAAATTGTTTGTTTTTAACACAATAAAATTAAACATCAAGCCGTTATATTGTCACTCATATACATAACAGGAGAGTATATGCGTGAGAGAACAAATTCGATCGCTCTATCATTCTTTTACACCATCTAACATAATAATATATGAAAATTTGAACGTAATAGAATAAACGCTAACTTTCATATGGACAAAATAAATTTGAGAATTTTTAAGGTGTTGATCATGGTACATAATAACAATAGTTAGTAAATTCTGATCCGTTCAGTACTTAACCTTGAAATTTTGTATGACTAATGCTCTTAGGCCTGATAATTTCAAGTCAGAATAATGTTTTCAGTGAAGTTATAGCGTTTTCTCGAATAAAATCTTAACAAAAATGACTGTCTACAGTATAATAGCTGTAATTTTCCAACCCGTAAGAGTTAACACGTGAGATCTATACCGTAAATAATCTACCATTCAGTTCACAAGATATTAACAAGAATGAAATACTATAGAAACTACGTAGCCAGATGGGTGACAAGTGGTATGAGTAACTTAATATATCTAGAGAACTATAATCAGACAAAGTCTGAAGTTGTTACCTCGTAATAGGCTAACCATACAAGAGGCCGGTCACTTTTCGCTAGTACGATACAGTTACAGTTAATCAGTGATACTATCATTATGACTGAAATATTTCAAAGCAAAATTTTAACATTTAGTTTCGATATGAATTATTCGCGACTAGAACCTTTCTGTTAGATTATGTTTCTGTGCCATTGTTTTTCAAATTAGTAATATGACTTTAATTATAGTCATAGGTAGATCCAATATAACATCTAAGTAAACATACTCTTGATAATCTATGGAAGAAGTTTTCATCAAGTGTCTTAGTTTAGCTGTTTTATATCAGACACTTGCATACGATAGTTTCAGTCATTGAAATTTATTAATAGTATGTTCATTTCAATTAATAAGGGATGAGAACGAACATCGAATTTCATAAACTACAGGTAGTTGTAATTTCCGATCACCGTGACGATATCAAGCTGTTTTTCGAGAGAGATAAAAACACTTTTTCTTCTCTGTGACCATTTTTGATCAGATATCTATCTGTATATATATATATATATGTACGTTATTGATCTTTTGAAGTCGACAAAACAAACTGTTGTGACCTAGATAGTAATCTCCATCGTAGTGCAAATCTCAATTAACCTCCCGCTTTTTGAATTTTTTATTTTCAGTTGAGCATAGGCGAAAGTAGAGGAAAGTCTAGACTACAAAATAAAGTCACGCCCGGTATTTCACGACCTTTTTCGAAAAGTCGTGAGCTTTTAAAGTTTATAATCAGAAGCCTGAGAAACGTTAATTTCTGTACCTTTATTTTTTTGTTTCCAAAGCCTTCAAATTTCCTGTTATACTTGGGTTGAAAAAGAGGAGAAACTTAAAGGAGTGAGAATTCGTTTAAAGTTAATGTCTCTCGACTTCCTGTGAATCACTTGTTTTTAGCATAGTCCATGTTGCCTTGAAAACCATCCAATTTCACAATTCTGATACTTATTCTAACAACGTTATACATGAATCTTGAGGAATATTTTTCCAATATAGGCGTATCTATCCGAACATGGGAAGATAAATAATCTGGCTACTATTAGAAATTTTATTCAATTAGTCCACCCCTAAATTGAACTATGGAAGAAAGGTTCATTAAACAGAATATGATGATCTAAAACACCAGACTTTCAAGCAGTTGTGCATTGCCTCGTTTTTCTCAATCAGAGTTACATGGCTTGTAAAATTTTGTATTAGTGATGTTAGATAGATCGATCTTTCGAGCTAGAGTAATTAAAGAATATTCTTTAATCTCCTTGGTAACTGTCAATTAGATAAAGCGATTTTATAATCAAATACGCATTTTTTTGTAGTAATTATTTGTTATTCTATTATTCTTTTGTACTGCGGTAATTAAAAGAGTATTTTCTACATCTGAAAAATAATATTTAAAATGGATTATAGTTCACAGACAATAGCATCAGACGATAGTACCAACATCAGTAAACCAATGAAACCGTTCAATACTCGAGAAGTTAAAGATTTATTAGAACATATTGTTCAAGAGACAATGGATAAACAACAAATATATGAACCGGAAAAATGTACTCAATTATCAAAAGATTTATCACAAATTGTTAAAAATGCTATGAAATCATTGAATTATGAACGATATAAATATGTTACACAAGTTGTTATTGGCGAATGTAAAGATGAAAATATGATGATGACATGTAGATGTTTGTGGGATTTAGAAACAGATAATTATGCATCTTATGTCTACAGTAATTCGGATGTTTTTTGTGCTGTCACAGTTTTTGGCTTATTTTATTATTAATATGTAAATCAATCACTCTTCATTATTAGTAGAATTATTCTAGTCAAATTTATTATTTATTCAAAAATATATAATTTCAAAACTGAGAAAACCGTAATGCAATCTACGGTAGAGATTATAGCTTTGATCCTCTACGAGTAGTCTTACTCTTCTTTTCATTTATGACTAATTTTTTGATGTTTCGCGATGTATCGAACTGACTTTTGTCTGAACTTACTTAAACGTTCAGAACCATCCCTATTGTTTACGCTTGAGTAGTTCTTTATATTTCCACCTATATATCTCACTTAAGAATTTAGTTGAATGAGAATCGATAATGAACTTCACTTCACCATGTCCTTTCCTTACTCACAAGGTAAGAGTAAATCCAAGAGTTAATATCATATTATATAAATTAAAATTATGATTACTGACTAAGAATATAAACAAAGAAAATAGATACTGGAGAAGGGACAGCGAGAGGAAATAATAACAATATCACCTTGTACGACACGTCATTCTAAGCAAATATTGTCTATTTATCGACAGATGCCATATTATGCAGTTTCATGGATGGAAGTGATTAAACAATTATTATCGAAATCAAAACAGACTATTGTCTTCGAAATATGTCATAATTCTAAACTCCTTGCTTAATCTCAAACAAAGGTCGTGAATTTTCTTTCGATATAGAAAAAAGCGCAAGAGCCATTAACAAAACATTTTTTAGAGTAAGTCTACTGTTCAAAACTGATGATAGAGTGTAGGATCGCATGTATTCTAAACTCATCAATGAGTCTATAATACATCTGTTATAATCATAAAAGTTAAGCAGTAAATATTATAAAAAAATCAATCTTTTTTCAATCTTTTTGTTTTCTTTTATATTTTGTATAGAAGGCAAATAAATGAGAAAAAAACGTTATATTTGGCAATAAAAATGAATAAACGAACAAACAAACAAACGGCAAATGTTTTTCAAAGTGAAAGTATTTCGAACAGCGGCAACAACAGCAAACAACTATGTAATCGAGATAGAGAAAGCAAAAATTGAGAAAAAAAACAACATTTCGTCTACGTACGCACACACACTCTAGAAAATTTTTCTAGAGACACGCACATTAAATATATTGGACGATAATATGTGCTAGTTGTTAAGAAGAAAAAAACAAACGTAGAAATGCGTTGAGGTTGTCAAGAAAATCGTTTGAATTATTTACAAAATATGGAAGCCAACAATTTTAAGTTAAGAAAGAGCACAATTAAAGAGAAAGAAAGAGAAGGGAACTCGCGGTTGGTTTCTTTTATTTATAAATTATATATAAGTTTTGATTGTCCCAGAAAAGAAGAATAAAATGGGAGCGCAATGAGGTATCTAATAGATCCTTTTCTCTCATTTTTGTGTTTACTGTTCACACGATTGAGCGCATGTGTGTATTTATATATATATGTGTGTGTGTGTGAGCAAGAAGTTATGTGTCAAAAACAGAAAAAAAAGTGTGCAATGGAAATGCAAATCGCCAAAAAAAAGCAATAAAAACAATAAACTATTTTTTCGTTGCACGAGCTGATGAAGAACGTGCTGTATCAGTCGCTGTCGATGGTATATTTTGTTGTTTCGATTGTTGTTGTTGTTGTTGTTGCTGTAGCAAAGATGAGACTGGCATTGGTGGTGGTGGTGGTTGATGAGCATCCTTTGAATTCCGTCGAAATGCTCCCGTCATGCCTGAAACATATAGAGAAAAAAAAAAGAAACATTTAGCAGTCAATTAAATGACATTTAATTTTAAGAAAGTCTTCAAAGTAGTACTCATACAAGATGTTTCTGTGTTACACTTCTTTTAATTTCAACGCTATTGAAAGACATGAGTACTACTTTCAAGTTTTATACGAAAATGTTAACTTTTGTTACATAAATTCCATTAAAGCATCAAACTAGCAACAATTTCAGTTCATACCATTCTAATTCGTCAAAGCAACAAAGCGTCAATGTTAAAAGAAGATAGTCTATTAATATTTGATCTAGTATAAGTGCAATAACCAACAGATTTCTTTCAAAAGTATTATAAGCCCCAAAGCAGCTGTATATACCTCTTTCTCTGTAGATGTGCATAGCTTTTGTTAAAAAGCGTTTCTCCACACACATACGCTTTAGTCACTCAAAGTTTAAAACTACCTTAACAAAACTCTATTTTTATTTCATTCTTGATTTGACATTTCTTTCCGTATCATCGGTTTCTAAATAAATATACGGATCTTTTTTGTCGAATAAATATAAATACAGATAAAGGCATTATTTGCGCAACAAAAACAAACAAAGCACGCGGTATGATTTGAATAAAAACAACTGAAAAATATATACAGTTAGCCAGCCAGTCAGCCACTGCTCACTCGTATGTCATGCTTCCTTGCTGTGCTTACTATCAAGTAGTCGATTGAAAATATTTCTATGGAGAAATCTATTACTGTGAATATTGTCATCTTCAAGTGGTTTGATATATTGTGTATCGGCCGCAAAATCATCGATTAGTCGAGATGATGATGCTGAATTTTGGACAGCACATGTAGTAGTATTTAAATGACAACCACTACTTGTGCGAAAACCAGGTTTGTTCTCATCATCATTAACTACAATTTGCGTGCGCATAATTCATAGGTTAAAACCCACACACACATTGATGTGTTTAATTACCTTGTCCAATATTATGATTATTTGTACTTCCAATTCCATTTTCGTGTTTAGCTGTTGAACCTTCATTGATTGCACTATTGGAATCAAAACGTTGACCATTCTAGAAACATGATAATTCTATATTTGTGTGTGTTTCAAAAGTTATTATTTTTCAGTGATTGAAATAACTTACAAATTTGAGCATATTCCAATCAAATACATAATCGTATGTAAAGCCTTGTCGATGAAATAAATTTCGAAATAATTGTCTTAAATAAGAATAGTCGGGTTTATCATCAAAACGTAATGACCGACAATAACTTAGATAAGTTGTAAATTCAGCTAAAAAGAAAAAAAAGGAGACCACAACAAGATAATCTAGTATAATAATGTCAGATGACTTACCTGGAAAACCGCGACACAATTCTTCAATAGGTGTAGACATTTTCTTTTCGCTAATACGTTCGTATTTTTGACGTTTAGTTGCGGCTTTTAAACCCTGCCACGGTAAACTACCACGATTAAAATACATCAGCACATACCCTAATGATTCCATATCATCGCGACGACTTTGTTCTAAAAATGAAAAAGAAATTAACGAGGAGTTGATGGGGGATAAGATTTTTGTATGGAACAAATCAAAAATGCAAACTGACAACTCACTACGTATAATCAAAACGTAAAAACGAATTAGATTTAAAATTCACATGACAGTGTTCTAGAAACTTTTAAGTTCATCTTTGGTTTCGAAGAGGAAAGGACATGAGTACAATAACCTCGTGAAAACCACACAGTGGGCATTTTTCCATAGAGCGGGCGGACATCTGGTTTTATGAGTTAAAAAATGATTATTTTCGCATACTGTTGTCTTATTATGTGTCAAATTTTAATACAAGTAAGAAAAGTCAAATTCGAAAAAAAATTCTTTTCTGATGAAAAATCTTTGAGGAGGATCCTAGTCCTGAATTTTTGTCCAACAATTTTTTATTTGTAAAACTAATAAGTGATATATCACTCGACGTTGTTTTTCACGCGGAATCCGAATATATATAAATTATTTAAGTAAAGTAACATAAGAGTAGAAAAGTTCAAATTGCCTTAAAAACAAAGGGTTTTTTAGAAAACATCAGCAGAAAAAGTTGTGAGGTTTTATGAGTATACTATAGATACAGGATATACTAAGGAATATTTTAGTGAAAAATAAGTAAGATTGCACCTCCTACATGCCCACTGCGAATCAGAACTTGGTTTGAAAAAATGTCAAACCTTTCACCCTGAACTTTACAGAACTGACATAATCTAATCTTTTTCCACTGCATCTTTCATATTTGCTGACTTAGACTAGAATCTGCACTAAAGATGTACTGTCTACATATTCTCGCAATAGTTTTGGACTTCGTACGGATCGTTCTAGGGCATAACTGGGCAAAATATGACAATCTTCTTCTTTGCATGTAAACGTTTTCAATGCGATTTTCGCGAAGCAACAGCGTACACTTACTAAAAAATCATTTGAATGTGAAACAGATATTCTTTGAAAAAAGAAATTGAAGAGAATACAACACAAGCTTCTATTTTTATCTCAAGTATCATCAGTAATACTTACCAATACCAAGATGCGTATTGATACTAGCATATCGCGCTGTTCCCGTTAGATTTTTATTTTCTCGATAGGGTATATGTTGATGTGTACGAGCATCACGATATTTTTTAGCCAAACCAAAATCAATTATATAAACTAAATTTCCTTTTCGACCAAGACCCATGAGAAAATTATCTAAATAAACAAATAGATTCAAGGTAGAAACCATTTTCTATCAAACGTCGTTTTTGCTCTTTTATAAGAGAATCGTCTTACCTGGCTTAATATCACGATGTATGAAATTTTTTGAATGAATGAAATCAATTCTGCTGACCTGAAATTGAACAAAAGCAAAAGTGACCGATTATTTCGTAAATATAGGTTTACAACTAGTCTTACCATTTGATCAGCTAACAGCAAAACGGTTTTCAACGAAAATTTTCTTGAGCAAAAATTAAACAAATCTTCTAATGATGGACCTAATAGATCCATAACTAATACATTGTAATCTCCTTCTGCGCCACACCATTTAATAACAGGTATCCCGACGCCACCTTGCATCATTCGATATATTTTACTTTCTATATGTAATTGAGGATGTTTTGTGCGAATGCATTCTAATTTTATTGCTACTTCTTCGCCGGAGGCAATATTTGTTCCTAAAAACAAAAAACATGATTAAAGTGAACTACAGCACTTTGTTTTTCTTTTTGAGGCGCCGGAAATTCAGCAACTTTTTATTTTTTCGTTTTTTATACATGGTTGGATAGAGTGCAACGATCTAGAGAAGAATATATGCGCTCTAATGTTTGAAAAAATTATTTTCATATCGAAAAATTGAAAATACTTGAAGGGTCTAAACTTTCGAAAAACGCTTCGGTTTCAAAAAAGCTCAAATCTTTTTCTTTTTCGCTCTTCAAGCATTTTGAAACTATTTCTTTCAAATCGATTTTTTTTATTTTACTTCCCTACTGAGAAAATTGATTTTTCCTAGATCAGAAGCGAAAAACTTGGAATTCTGCCTGTAATTCTCAATTGTCTGCATCAGAATTCAACTTTTATCCAATACAAATATCATATTCGGCATCAAGGTCAGAACTGAGTCGAATGATCTATATTTTGAACTGTTTCGTGTTTACTTTTTGGTGAAAATTTTAATAATTTTTCTACGTAAAAATTCAAAAAAACTTAAAATGGAAGGATAGGATAAAAGAGTATATCATTCGACTCAGTTTTTGATGCTGACCCCGAATATGATATTTGTATTGGATAAAAGTTGAGTTCTGATAGAGACAATTGAGAATTACAGGCAGAATTCTGAGTTTTTCCTGCCTGATGTAGGAATAATCAATTTCTCAGTAGCGAAGCAAAATAAAAAAATCGATTTATACTCTTAAAGGCATTCAATGGCAGTTCTAATGAAGGAAAAATTTCGACTTCATCTCTTTACAAAAAATCGAGATAGGATTACAAAATTGTTTATGAATCTTTTACAGGGCGATTCCAAGACGTCCATAGACATTTGACTTCAACCTCGATCACACATCAGATTCATACTTCGTTTTTAATGTTGAATGTGAAAGAAATAGTTTCAAAATGCTGGAAGAGCGAAAAAGAAAAACGTTGGAGCTTTTTTGAAATCGAAGCGTTTTTCGAAAATTTAGATCTATTCTTCTATCTAACCATATATAAAAATTGCAAAAGTAGAAATATGCTGAATTTTTGAATTTTCTTTCATTAAAACAGAAACAAACTAAATTGTCTATTTTGCTTTAGAATTAATTCACTTCTGGTGATCACCACACATACTGACCAAGATAAATATCGCCAAAAGATCCGGAACCAATTTTTCGGCCAAGCCGATATTTGTGACCGACTCGAAGCTCCATCTGATAAAATGAGAAAACAAAAGTGACATAAACAATACCAGAAAATCTATAATGTGCTTACTAAATATTATAAACGACAATGTATGTGTGTGTGAATGTATTTGTTTTTCAATTAGAAATCATGATTGAACAATGAAATAGAAGAAGTTTTAAGATTTGATCTAAAATGCGAAAGAAACAACAAAATCTTAACTGAGAGAAATCAACTTATAAAGCTCGCTATTGTAATTATCCTACATAAGACCTAAAATGTTATATTAAGGCAGCAGAATATAACTCTAAATCCAAGATTTTTAGAAAACCTGGATATATTTTAAATTTTCACAAGTTTTTAAAACTCCGACCATATAAAAATAGTTGCGAAACTAACAGTCTTTGCTTTAGCAGTACAAATAACGTTAAGCGATGGATAGATAGATAATTTGTGTACAAGTACTTAATAATAGCGCGCTTAATTCTTATTCAGTTTATGCGAATAAACTCAGAGCATAAAAAGTATTTTTTGCAGTCCGAGTCTTCAGATTGAGAGCTTTTTGTTGTTGTTTATTAACGCTTTTTATATCGGACGAGTATCTTTCGTCTACAAACATTGAATAATTTCTGAATAAGTCTTTTCTCTTTCGTTGAAAATGCTAAATAGCAAAGTTTCTGCTATGTATAGGCCTACTTAACGGAGAAAATGTACTTTAAGCACGAGGTCTAATAAGAAACGCAAACGTATTTCTCTATCTCTCTATATCTATACACAGCACCCTGTTATGTAACTATTAAAACATGCATAATGATAAACAACACACACAAAAAAATACTCATTTAATTGCTGTCGAATAAGTTACACAGAACCGAAAAAGAATCTGAAACAAATCTTTCACAAAAAAGTTCACGAAGACCTCACAAGAGTTGTTAGATGCTTTGAGTTAGCAGCAATAAATGCTAAACACTATCCTAGATATAGACTGTGTTTAAAAATCATTCATTCAGCGATCAGTGAATGGTAAAGAAGGTAAATAATAAACCATGTTAATGTTAAACATTTTTGTATTGCAGGCATCTTGTATAATCAATCATTTGAAAAAAGAAAATGGTAAGTTATAAACTTAAGTTGAAAGAGAAAATGAACTATTCTTAGCCCAGAATCTAAAAAAAGTATTCTCTCAAATTTTCAGAAAATACAGTAAAATAGTAAACAAAAAGCTTGTCAGAGTTGCTCCTCTAGAGTAGAAAATGTAAAAACTTTCATAAACTTTAGTGAACTTCATCAAGTTAGGGGGCGTGACGCTTAACTCACGAAAATAACTCAGCTTGAAATAAAAAGCGAACCAACCATAAAAAGTTAATGATGAAAATAAAATACAAACTACCTTGTCTCAACATAGTAACCTAACTTCGAGACAGAAAAAAAATCACAAAAATTGTTTTTGGTCAGAAGAAAAAAATGCGCATGAAAGTGGTTTTTTAAGTGTTTTTAAACACCAGAAGGTGATATTCAGTGCATGTAAACACCGCTTCCAGATTTTGTAAACTCTATTTTTAGCTTATAAACACCAAAAAATCAGATTTTGTAAACGGAGGGCGATTTTCAGCAGTTGTAACACACCGCTTTCAGACTCTGTAAACACTTTCAGACTTTGTAAACACAAAAAATTTCAGGAGGCCCTTTTTCCAAACGATTCTATCTTAAACATAAATCTCAAACTTCCATCTTCTACGAAAAAGGGACAAGTCTTTGGAAGTTTTTACAAAAAATAAAGGTGAAAATCTATCATCTCCCCTTCATTCGATCGAAGTAACCTTGTAAGTTAGTCTAAAAAACAGATATGAATATATCATCGGAAAAAAGTACAAGACTTGTAATCAATCAAATACACGAGCACTTCTATATTGTGTACAGAAATATTTTACAACAAAAAGTTTTTTTTTTATCATGCCATACTGCGTTCTAACTCAATTTCTAAACCATACAAATTTTGATACTAAAAATAAAAAGTTTTTAGAGAAAACAATGAATTTTGTTCTGTAGAATACTTGACGTTTCTTCTAAATATGTACTTTCATTATAAAGTAATAAATAATTCAGTCAACGCCATGAAATGCTACACTTTATCTTGCAAGAAAGCCAGTGATGTTCAATAGTTCAAAATATATACTAGAATTAAGTTTTAATCCAGTAATATATTGTTATTATTACTATAATCTGATTGAATATTATTTCCAATAAACGACCAACTTTGATTAATCACTGTATTCCAAATGTACAAAACTTTAAAATCACATCGAATCTACACCTATGTTTTGTTTTATTCAATATGATTACAAAATTATTTTATAATTGAAATGTACCAGATAGTGTTGAATATTGTAGTTTATGGTCTGAAACTTTAAGACAATGATACGTATCAAAATCATGACTTTTTTTGCTCTTATTCACTAGTATATTGAATGATGTCTAAATAAATAATGTATTATCAATTAACTAAATTCTTTGCACAGCTATTCGAGTTACCTTAAGTGTCTTCAATTTTGTTTATTCTTTTATAGATATATTTTGTAATTTATGCAAGTACGCATTTACACAATGGACAAATAGTCATACTTGTTGTTAGTTTAATAATACAAAGTAATAGTTGATATTATTCATCATTTCTTTTTAATTTGTAATAAAATTTTCAACACATAAAATGCTGAAGATGTTGCTGAAGATGTTGTTGATCGAGCATTTGAATTATAGTATTACTTTTACTAGTCTACTATCAATCGTTGATAATATATTTAAAGATGACAAGGAACTAATTTGATTGATTTCACATGTCGACGATAGTTTTAAATTATTATTGTTATCTATTATGGCATTGGTAATACTACATCATTTTTTAATTTTTTCTTTAAATAGCCGAAGACGATCTGAGACAGCATTTAATCTAAAAGAATAATATGAAATCAAAATGAAAACGAAATATGAGTAAAAGAAGTTTTTCCTAGCAATTCTGTTTGAACTTTGCCGAGAATTAAAAGCTTTGAGGGGAGAATCGATGCTCAATTGAATGAAACAATTCAAGAAGCAACAGAAAGAAAGTACAAAGTATGAGTTCAAGAGCTCTAGGGAAATCGTCATTACAATGTTTTAAAGTGGACTTTAGTCCATTTCTTACAAAGTCCTCTCTAGTCAATGGAATAATCATTACTGCAATCCAGTTTAAAAATAGATGAGATACCAAGAGCCTATTCACAGTTTATCTTCGTATTTATTCCCGAAAAAAAAATTGCCATGGATAAATGCAGTGGAAGCACTGTATACAGTTTATATAAAAAATTATTTTTGTCAGGAAAAACAAAACATAGAACGTTAATTTTTGACGCTTGACAAAGCAGAAAAAACTTTTAGAAAGTACAGAATATCATTCTCCTTCGAGTATCTTTGTCTCTATATCAATAGTGTCATCGATATAT
>CAJNOQ010001718.1:0-29083 GCA_905250885.1 Didymodactylos carnosus | reverse complement strand
GCAATTTTCACATATATTGTAGATAATGACATGACGAATACCTTTTACCTGAAGAGTATGTCAGAAATCTACTTCTGAAAAGTACCAGAGGTTTGTTTCAGGAAACTCCGTGTATTTGAATGGACCGACCGGAATTACCCCAAGAAAAATAGCTGACAGGTCGGAATTACTCCAATCGAGAAAAGTGAAAAAATCAGAAATCTAACCACGTCTTACTATATTTTAATTAACTTCGTTAGAATAGGTGCTAATAATTTCAAATTTGTATGACAGGTAGAAGAGAAGAAAAGCTTCAAACTGGTGTAATTTCTATCTGATTAGTACTTATCGTTAATTAGCAGAGGTTTGTTTCAGAAAACTCCATGTGTTTGAATGGACCGGCCGGAATTACCCCACATGGGGTAATTCCGACCGGTTTGGAAGTCGCTGTCTCCTTTTGAACACTGGTCGAAAATGGAGAGGGATTTTTAGGAACTTTTTCCATCAGCGGATAGAGAACTGTTAGTTCCATCTTCATATTCAATAGCACACTTATCCGATTAAAAACGCCTTAGAAATACGCAAAATACTAAGAAATTTTGTGCAAGTGGCCGGAATTACTCCATCTGACTCTACATTTCCAAGTTTGAAATGAATGTATATATATATATATATATATATCGAAGTGTCTTCGAATTTTTTCAATATCCGCTTCTTTTTACAGATAGGCTGTATACACTTAGAAATAAACCAATCATACGAGAGTGCGAGGAAATATATAGAAAAAAAATGTGTGCGATCTGGAACGGAAAAAGAAAAAAAACATGTTTCTAGTGAGCTATGTTGATTAAGAGGGTCCCTCACCGCTCTTTTTTCTTTATCACGTAAACGGAACAAACGAAGGTTATAGCATACGCTACACATAAGATCATTGATCGAGTTTAGTAGTAATGCCGCGACCAATAAACCATCCTAGAAATGATTTCCACTCAATAATTCAAAAGTTTTTGCTTTTCCTAACAAGTGAGAAAGCTAAAAAAGGCTTTTACACTAACTATGCGACGATTTTGTGCGACTTCCCTTTGAATTAAATCTTATCTATTTCGTATCAGCCAAGTGTTGCTCAATAAATCATTATAGATACAATGGATAATACATTCTGCTTACTCATTATGAATTAATAAAACCGATTTAAAATTATCAATACAAGTGTGACGTCAATAGAAAAGAGACGTGAGCCTATTTCATTATTAATAAACTGCAATATCCTCTAATATTCAAAATTGATGAAAACTGCTTCAATGATCAATTGCCAGTTAACTATTTAATGTAGTGTTATAAATGTTAGAAATCTTGACAAAATTATATCAACAAAAATTGAGTCAAAGAGAGATATTTGAATCAATCGTTCGTCAACTTTGATAAACAACTATCTGTATTTACCATTTTATTTGTAAGAAAAAAACACACTGCATGTCTATGATTGTTAACTTATAAGAAAAGATTTGAACAAATAGTAATTCTTATTCTTATCGTTTACGCTATACTGTTCTATGAACCAATTACAGCAGCAAAGAGAAATATTGATAAGATGAGAAAAACGAAATGTCATAAGAAATTGTTCTAAATGAAATCAAAAATGTTCTACTGGGACGTTCAATTTTTAAAGTGATTGATTATAATATGTTTTTGGCATATCTGTCTCTATTTGATGACCATATTGACGATTGTAATTTGTTAAATAGACGGAGGGGGAAACAATGTGTTTATATCTAAGTCGTTGTTGAGGAAAAAATTAATTTCAACAAGAAGAGAAAGAAAGAGAAACACTTGTTAGTCTATTTTCTTTTTTTTTCCCGAAATAAGTAAGATGAAAATTTAGACAAATATATAAATTAATAGAATAAACGCGAGAGAACATATTGAAATATTTGATCATCGTGTTGAAAGTGTGAATATAAGAATAAGAAAACTTTTATGCCACTTTTGAGTTGAATAGGACAAAACTATGATGGACAGTTATTTTTTACCGTTTGATACTGTTGGTGCAGCATTAGCAGCCGGTTTTGATACAACCTATAATCCATATTCATCCACCGATTTTTCAACTTGTACTGCTCAATTTTCTGCTGCTGCTGCTGCTAATTCAACGAATAATCAATTTCGAACGTATCATTCATCAGCGGCATCAGCCGCCGCTTCTATGTATCGAACATCATTTACTGCTGGTCTACCTCATCGACATCCAAATTTGTATTCAGCAACAATGCAAAGTAAGTTGTTTAACATTGCAAATATCGGGTGGTCCAGAATAAATAGCCCTCCTCGTATTTTGCTTATAATTTTTTTCTTTTCAATCCTTAGACCTATGCATCGTCAAATTCTCTAGAAGACTTGATCAGACTTACTTCTATAGAAAGTTAAGAAGAAAAATTAAACGAAGAATACTCAACATAATGAAACGGACCACTTTCTGAGCTATTTTATTTTACAAATTTTAGAGTATTTAAGCAATTCTAAAGACAATGAAACAAAAATGAAGATATTTTTGATTACTTTGAAGTGCGCTCTTTCTCCATATGCAGTTCACAGTTCGTTCACATCTAAGTGAACACTGAAAAATCTAACATTCCAAAATTCATCTCAGAGTGACCAAAATCTGCTATTGTTCGACAGGTTAATTTACGAAGAAAGCCTTAAGCTAACTTTAAACAACCTGACACAGGTGTCATTTCTCATAAAAATAAAAAAAGACCCAGCTAAAAAAGTGCTGTTTTGGCTTCGTTATGCAGCATTTTCTGGGAGCTCCGAATCTACACATTTAAATAGCTAGATTTTGCAAAGCCTCAAAGAGGAGAAAACGAAGATGATTTTGTACCTCAAAGATTCGATTTTGTATTTGTGCACCTAATACTGATTGATGGAGGTTTTCAAAAGCTACAAAATGCGTATATTCTTTTCTTTTTACCATCCAGTCACTGAAAGTAGTTGAACAAAACGTTTTTTCGGCTTAGAAAGTTGGTCCGTTTCATTATGTTGAGTATTTTTCGTTTAATTTTTCTTCTTAACTTTGTATAGAAGTAAGTTTGATCAAGTCTTGTAGAGAATTTGACGACGCATCTTTTAGAAAAACAGTTAGGTCTAAGGATTGAAAAGAAAAAAATTATAAGCAAAATACGAGGAGGGCCATTCGTTCTGGGCCACCCGATATGACTCTTTGACACTACAATGTGAATATTGATTATCAATCAGAAAAATTATCTGCTTATGCCACATTTGTATTTAAAGGTTTACAATCTTATAAAATGTTTGGTTCTCAAACTCTATCCGATGCGTTCAATAATGCATCATCAATGGATAATAAAAGAAAACAACGACGAATTCGAACAACATTTACAAGTATTCAACTAAGAGAATTAGAAAAAGCATTTCAACAGGTGCAAGATCTCTGCATTTCATTATCTTTTACAAAGTATAACATTAATGTTTAGACTCATTATCCGGATGTGTATACAAGAGAAGAAATAGCAATGAGAAGTGATCTGACAGAGGCGAGAGTCCAAGTATGTACAATGAAATGATATAATTTTTAACGTTTTATTTTAAAATTTTATTTTAGGTATGGTTTCAAAATCGACGCGCCAAATTTCGTAAACAAGAAAGGCAAAAACAACCAATAACAACAGATACTGATGCAAAATCGAAATCAATTACAACAATAACAAATAAAACAGTTAAAACTGTAAATGAATGCAAAAAACATACAGCATGCAGTAAGTATTTATGTACCTTAATTTTAGTCCAATTCATAACTCTTTCGACGGTAGGAACAAAAATCCATTGCTTTTCAGATATGGGCGCACATCATTATGTGGTTTTTTATTAATTACTTGAAAATTAAATTCGAAACTTTTTCAATTATCTAATTTTGAATAAAACATTATTTAAGTGATGGGCGTCATCAAAGAACTTTTTCTTATAATAATCTCATCACTTCTTCATCATCTATATGTTTCTCTTTTATAGGTAAAGAATCATCGAAATGGCACGGTGAAAATGAACAGAAATCAATTATAGACATGAACAATAAAACTGCTTTGAATTCGACAAAAGTAAAGGATGTTATTCGATCGGATATTTATATTCCAGATAATATTGTCGATGATACATGCTATTCATCAAATAATGAAATGAAATATTTTTCATAATTATAAACTTATATTTATTAGTTATTCTGTGTTCTTCAAATATATATCTATCGTTGAACATCGAATATATTCTCGACAGATGTACTAGATTGACTTCATAAATGAAAGAGTATAATTCTTAATTGATTGTTGCTCGTTGTCATCGACTTTTATGAAAATATATCACAATTATCACAGATATTTTCGAATAAATTCATTTTATTCTAACTGTAACCATTATGTATCATTAAGATGCCTGCGTGAACTCTATATTAATTTTTTAGAAAGAAGTAAAAATAGTGTCATCTTCTTTAATCCTAATGTGATTATTTATCTAGAATAAACAAATAACATTTCTGTATCGTTTTTTCTCTTTCGTGCACAATATAAACATCAGCTGAAGCGAATGGAGACAACAAGAAACATGTTCATGATATAGATAAATAAAAAATTTCCATTGAAGATGATTTTTAACACCTACAAGCGTCATCTTTCACAGCATACGATCAGAATCAAAATTCAACAACAATGTAATATTAACATATTTTCGTTAAGTCTGTCAGTTACGATAGGTTGTTTGAAGGGAATCGAAATAGTAGTACAAAGGAGAAAAATATTTAGTTCATAAATATCTAGATATACAAATCATTGGTCTCCAAAGTAGGATGCACTCTTTTTCTATATTTATTTCAGAACATTTTTGTATAAGACGTGATTGATTTCGCAAATATGTCCTTCAGCAAGCAATCAAGCGGCGATGGCACGTGCTTTTCCTGGATATATCTAAAAATTTAAGAAGCTTTAAAACATTTGAACGTGTAATTTGAGTCCGCTTTTCGAAGAATTTGCTTCTATCTCGCTGTGTGATACATCTATTCATGGTCAAACGCTGTGTTCTTCCTTCGCTTGTAAAATGTCTTCACTTGTGCACAATATCATACACTGTAAAGTAGGGAATTATTTATAGGAAATACTCGGCGATTTTCAAAAAGTCCATATATGAAATCCTCACGGATTTTCCAGATTATAGAAAATCGAATTTCCAATAATGTGGAAAATCGACATCGATTTCGTAGCTTGGTGGGAATTATTTATAGAAAATCCTCAGGAATTTTATATATGGACTTTCGAAAATCAAAAAGTCGAATTATTTTTTACTGTCTAGAAAATCGATGAGGATTTTCTTGATGACGCGGAAGGACAATTTTAGTGTGAATGCTGTTAATCAGAGACTTGCAAAGTGAAAATGGCTGAAGATAAACTTTTTCACCGTTATTAAAAGCTATTGAACTTCGAAGTTGGTCATCTTGGGTGAAGTGCTCCATCGTCTGCCAGTCGTGCCTACAACGAAACAAAAACTGTACTCAATCATTTCTGAGATGATCATCAGCAAGACAAGGCTCAAAGTTTGAACGTTGCAATAGCATACGAAACTGAACTATCCACGATGTCGAGTGAAAAGCTAGCAACTGCAATGGCAAGTGTCCTAATGGGCAAATCGAGTCGCAAGAGAAGCAAGAAACGATGCCAGACGATGATGATTTTCAACCGTTGCAGAAAAGATTGGATGACGCTTTGGATGGAATATGGTTTTTGGTATCAAACTACTCACAATTAACCCACGCTCTAGTCGTGATGTGTTAAATAACATTTTTCCTCAACTGAAATGCCACCAAAAGGAGATCGATATGTTATCAGCGCATATACAACGCCTTACTGTGTCTGAGTCACACCTGCTGATCGGGTCGATGAGTGTGCAAATGAAGGCAAAACTTAGGAAATTCCCCAAACTGAACGAAAGTCCTTTTGACGGTTCCATGCGTAAATTGTTCGAATTGAACTATGGCAACAATATTGACGAGTTGAAATCATTCTTGATCTCCACTGGTCATACCCGGCAAAACGTCGTGTAAATCATGCAAACACTCAAGCAAGTACTAGTGTCGTGTGTGCATCCAGAGGATCGAAACACTATCATCACCGATGTGACTACTGCCATTGACAAGTGTTATCCGACAATGTCTAAGCACCGGAAGTTAGTCCGGGAAGGAAGGGCAATTTTACAGCTTTTAGCCGAAAAACTCAACGAAACACTTTTTGTGTTAACTGCATAGATGTCAGATCGTGAGCGCATGATTCCTTCATTTTATTTTCAATAAAATGTGTTCATCTGCAAATCTTCGAATTTTTTCTTTATTGTGAGGATAAAGTGCAACTCGCAAACTCGCAAACAGACGAGTCCTGTTATGATGAGTGTGATCTACGATAGAGAAAAAAGATCAATATGACCAAAGGCAAATAAAGCGTAAGCCTAGCGAGAATCAAAATTCCAAATTGAAATAAATAATTTTCTCTTCAGAAAATCTCACTTGAATGGATCAGATATTCAAATTTCAACCAGCCACAGTCGAACAAGCTGTAATCCACAATATCCAAAATCCCCTTTTCTGTGCTTTGCAAATATTGCTTTGTTAAATTTGGGGAGACTTAAGTGGAGTATATCTGTGAAAATGTATAAGCATGCTAATTTCCTATCATTTTTGCAATAAATGTAGTTTATGTTACAACGCTAGCCGACAGTAATACTTTTTGAAAAAGGGTATTCAAAACATGGTCAACAGTTTATTATAATTGTAAAGACAATATACGAAAAGAAATACCCGATAAAGGCCTATTAACAAGTGGTACGAGAAAAAAGCATAAAATACAAAATTCTTATTCAAAATTTGTTAATTTTCTGGCTTGGTGTTATTGTACGATTAAGACGTCATGCGGGTGATGAAGATTTGGCACATTTATTTGAAATATGGCCAATTCCGAAAACAATTAATAAATTTCATTAAGTAAATCATTATAGACTTTTTTCAGCATCAATCAATTACATTCGGTTTTGATCGTAATTTATTCTCGGATAGGAAAGTAACAAATAGACAGCAACGTTTATTAAAACCAGAAGAGTGTTTGGGTAATCATGAACCCACTTATGAAGTTAATAATCAATCAGATGCCTCACTAGATGAAAATGATACTGATATACACGTTACATTTGATGATCGACACAGAATGGGTTAAAGTGCCTGATTAACGTGTGCTTAAAAGGATAAAATATTCGTTCGATTACATGAATAACAGGTATTTCATGTTTCAATTCCATACAGCACCAAGACGTTTTTCTCAAACAAAGACAGGATGATATTTTCTAACTGCGTTCATCGTGACACGGTTCTTAAATGTTTGTGTCACTGTTAGATTAAATGCGAATGTTAGAAACTACTATCGGTTCCAAAATACAAGCGAGCGACACCTTGAAAATCCATGGTTCGGGAGCTATGTACCTTTTTCTGGAAGCCTCAGCACTTCTCTACCGTTAGATTTGTGACTGTCAGAAATGAATGAGAACATAGGTTATCAACTATGTTGAATCTCGTGGCAATGCTAGTTTTCAGAACAAATTGCAAGAATTGAGTGAAAACCTATACTAGGTGAAATAGCCCAGTTTTTGAGTATTTTCATTAAAAATAAAGAAATTCATAACTCCGTCAAAATTCATTTGAAAACTAACATTGCAAGGAGATTCAACATAGTCGATAATCTATGGTTTCATTCATTTCTAACAGTCCCCAACCTAACGGCAGAGGAGTGTTAAGGCTTCAGGAAAAATGTTCATAGTTCCCGAATCATGGATTTTTAAGATGTCCCTCGGATTCAGTTTCGTAGAGGACACTTCGGACGATATATGCTCCCAAAAAAACCAATAGATCCCTATTTGAATTTCGTAAAATCCAAGCTAGTTTTCCAAAGATCCGAAGCATTTTCCGAAAATCGATTTTGCTTGTAGAAAGATTGCCTCGAGTCTTGGCTATCGAGTGGTGAAAGCCACAAGCCTCTATCTTTATTTGATGCTGGGTTATTCAAAAAATAACTACTGTTCTTCTATTTTGGAACCGATAGTAATTTCTAATAGAATATTCGAAAGTAGCTAATGTTAGAAAGAAAATATACACAGTTGATTGCAATTAATATTTTTCCATGTCGTATGAGTACGCCAGCATTGGTGATACTGCTCGGATTGAATGATTACATATCAACTTCCCTGTTTATCCATGACTGAAAAGATCTCTCTCAGACAGATTCAGGAGTCTCCAAATAAGAAGATTAAAAGCGAAAATTTGAACGCTAATCTTGAAACTAAAGCAGTCATTTGATGCCTCTACTTGCTACATAGGAAGGCATGCCTCATTAAGAACTTTGGAAACAATATCAAGTCTTAATACATCGTTGTTTCTATAGCAGGTTCGCTTCAGTCTTCATGTTTATGCAGTTGTCTGTCTCTAGCCAACATCGATTCTAACTGTCTGTATCAGGCTACTACTTCATTTCTATGTAAATACATGGTATTTATTCACATTGAATCTCATATGGTTTTTATTCCCGTCTAGGATATATTTTGTTAGTGATGTTCGCTTTCTTTTGCGCCAGTGTACTTTTCTATTCAATGAGAGACTTCCGCTTGTACACATAGGTAACTGTTCACTTGGGTACTATGTCTAAGTCATCGAGAAGATGCCTAGTCGAAACTTTTTGTTTTGTGTTCCAGATATATTGGGTGATTCCACCAGAAATCTCCCACTATATGTGTTCTTCAAACTTGACGAAAATTTCAGCGTTTATTCAACTATCCTTCGTGACTTCTGAGATATATTTATTTTTTCCAAAAAGTGTGAAAAATATAAAGACAGAGTTCTTTCCACAAATCTTTTTTTCAAAATTGTAATTTATTGATAAAATGATAATCTCTCTTTTTCTTTCGGTGGCTTTTTCTTTCTGCTTTTATGAATGCTTACTTTCTAGAGCGAGATGTAAACAAAATAAATTGCATTTTTGTATAGTTATTATTTTCGGCTGTTTTTAGGACTTTTACGAAAATTTCATAACTTGCCAAAGGTATAACTTCCGGTCAAAAAATTCAAGAAGGTTTCAACGAAAAATCTGGATATCGATTGAGCAGCTTAGGAGTAATTGCACGATAGCGGCGACCTAGTGTGCTCAATTTTTTTTGTTTAATTTAATTCTGATTTCGCGGGTTTGTAGCCCTATTAAAGTTGAGTATATTCTGAAATTTTTAGTCTTTAGTGGTGTTTCATTGATCGGGCATAAATTTTTTATCTTGACACATCACTCTATTCCACACGTTTTATGACTTTTTGTATGATCTGACATAATTCACCAATAACATTTCCAATCGAGATTTTTGGTGGTTATATACTAGACAACGAGTACTACACATCTATCAACTCAAAAAAACTTTTCGATTCAAGGGAAGCCGTGGCACGCCAGTTTGGTGTCTATTTTCGATGATGGATTTCTCTGGGTTGTGCAAGTTGATAAGCTTCAAATCTTGTCAGTATATACTACTAACCTTACGCTATCAGAATCTGTTTTCGGACGTTCGGCTTTTTACTTCAGGGTCTGGCTGGCTCCTACTGAAGTAAACCATGTTTTCATAGTATGCTTACCTATCGGGTAAAAATCTGTCCTTTATTTGTTTATTACATTTTCAATTTAAATTTGAGTTTTTGTTGGTATAGCTGAAAAGTTGGTATAGCTGAAAAGCAGTAAATATCAGTTTTGATCGTGATGATCGATTTGTATAAAGGTACATCCAGCAGATAAAGTCTAGGAAATTGAATTTGCCATACTTTTGTTATCTAAGCAAAATTTCGAGAAACCCTTCCTTCATGGTGAAAAGTCAGAAATACCACTTATTTGGCTTATTTCTGATTTTGTACACCGTGCATTTTTGTTCCGGGATGAACAGTTGTTGATTGAACAACAGATGCTTCCTTCATATTGTGTCAAACGTATTTTCAAGAACCTGTGCAACATTTTCGGTTACGACCGATTTCTGTCAGCTGTAACCGCTGCATGCCTATACTTGTTGGATTTCTTGCAGATACTCATGAGTTACTTGAATAAGTGTTTGGCCACGTACTTAACAAGAAGGTAAAATAATTTGAGTACTCGACTTTCTTGTTAAGTTCTAGATTTACTTGCGAAAATTTCCACGTATGTTGGATAAAACTTGCGAGGGTACTTGGAGCGAGTATTCGTATGCAGGTACATCTACTACGGACAGACAACTGAAGCTCATAACTGAAGCTCGAAAACAAGGGAAATAACATATACGACTATACACTGGTAATGTGTTTGATATGATTTACACTAATTCCAGTGACTTTGTTCTCTGTTACATTTGACTGTAGTTGTAAGATATAAAAACCGTTTAATTTATCCTCGTTAAATCGTTAAATTTTATGTCTAACAATCCTTGTAATGTAAATTTGTTTGTGAAATGAAGGTGATTCACAGTGGTTGAGTCATAGATCCTATTTTAGTTTTATCGATTTGTCGTTCCTCTAGTTCTTTTCTGAATCAACAGTTCTTTAAAATGTGCATGTATGTGGAGGAGGTGAGGCATAAGCGTTCCCATTGCACTTTACAACACCTGGCTCGACTTAATGTTGAGTATTTTCTTCTTATCCAATTCTATTCAAATTCTAAAGAACAGTGGCATACTAATGTATAAACCACTTGTACATGGTACTAGTAAAATTATTTGCCTTCTCACAACAGTTATTGAGAAAATTCTGTAGATTTCTTTTTCACTCTTCGAAAATGTTGTGCTTAATTTATTAAAGTAGAAAAACTTCTTTATAATATCACAAATGTATCTATACTACTACTGGTTCCCATACTTGTACTTGATATACTATGTGTTTTAATTAAATTTTGTTTTTCAATCTCATGTTGCTGACAAAATGTTTGAAATAAATTAGAATTTTCTTTCATCTGTTCACCAGCATTTGTTCTTAAAAATATTCTCGTTAATAAATCGTAATCATCTTCACGTGTTGTTGTTGTCGATAACGATGTTCGGGATGACGCTAATAATTTGGATGATTTCATCATAAATTTTTGTCGCTGACGATATTCTTTTGCATGTTGTAAATGTCGTTTACGTTCATTTTTTGTCCAATATTTACCTGTTTTTAATTCAGACATATATTCTTCATCGGTTGTTAAACATCGTTCTTCTAATATTCGCTTTTCTCTTGCACGTAAAATACGATTTCTCAACAGCAAACGTTGTTGACGAGTACCAATGTATTTAAATGACCACTGAGTTGGAGTTGGCGGTGGTTGAATTTTTGGCATTTTTACAGATAATGTTGAATAACAATTGAGAACCACCGGCGATGAAATAGCTGCCAGAAGTGGATCAGTATTATTCACTGTTGTGGCAGTTGTTGATTCTTCACATTGTTGACCTAGACCACTGTCGCTATCACACTTCATAGTAGTAAATACATCATGTGGATAAAAATCTTCACGAATTAATAATGATTCAATTTCATCTGATTGCGTGTCATTTTGCGTGTCATTGCGAAATGGTAATGGTTTTAAAATTGCACTTTGATTATGAAATATTAAACTTCTTGAACTAGGTATTGAGGCTCTACTTTCCTCTGCTATTGTACGTGAAGGAGTTTTTCGTAATACCATCGTATCATCATGAACTAATGAAAAATCGTTCAGTGATATACATCGACGATAACGAATTTCTTTAGAGTATAAGCGAATGAGACGACATCTTCGACATGAACAGCAATTAGTCGATGAAAACCGCTGTTCATATTGTGAGTTCAATGATAAACGTGTAGGTAAATATCTTCTATTATTGAGATTTTGACTGGAGTGCTAAGGTAAAAGAATAGTCGGTTAGTGTCATTTCGTGTCTACGCCATTGTTTCCATAGGCATTTACCCAAGTTAACGATTTTGATTTATTTTCCGTGTCTGTTGCCATCAGCACACCACTATCACCTTCTTTTGCATTGTTAATATAAACATCCGACGATGTTGTTGTATTACAGTAATTTGACTTTATTATAGGTATTAATTTCTTCTCATTGTTTGAAGAACAACTGGCTGATAGGTGTGACCATGGAAATGGTAAATTTTCTCGAAACTAAGGGGGAGATGAGAAGAAATCTATACATCTGATTACTGTAAATGAATGTATTACTCTTGAAACAGAACGAATGATTTTGAATATTTTTCACCTTAAAAAAGCTGGTCTTCACTTCTGAAAAACACATGAGTTGTTAATCAGAAAACTTGACAAGAAATGTCAGAAAGCAGACAAAACTTAGTATCGAGCGATATAGATTCTGAAAGAGAGTATTTTATTCATGTGGAAAATCGTTTTTTCGATGAGAGAAGATAGCCTCCTTAATGGAATACAAGTAATGTTACCTGAAATCGAAGTATTTGTAGTATAATTATACAAACATTGTGTACTAGACGTATTGCTTCATCACGACTTTTCACTTCTTTATTATTTATTTTTAATATTTGATCACCTGTTCGAAGACTATTCGAACGATGAGCAACACTATCGGGTTCAACCTAAAATTTAAACAATCTGTGATATCGAAGATAAATGTGTTTTTGAGCTGTAATTTACATCTTGTATGTAAATATTTGTGGCACTTGGAGTTATACCATAACATAAAGTAAGACCAAGTCTCTCATTTGGATCATTTCGACGAAGTATAACATCCTTAAATAAGAAATAATGTTGTTGTTATTTTGTTCAAAAATGCACTAGAAATTTGGTCATCATTTTTTTATAGCTGTATGCGATTTAAGAAACACTTCTTCTATTGATACAGGTAAGCAGTTTTATGAGCGCTTTAGGTTAACTTTAAAGATCTTTATCGTTTTTCTCTTCTGTATGTATAAATTGATGTTAATTCATCTAGATATAACTCTACACTCTTTAATGTAATGTACGTGAAAATACGTTATATTAATGAATAAATATAAGACATAGTCAAGGATGATAAAACCTTGCCGAAAGGGCTTTAGTGGATAAGAAAATAAATGATGTAATTTTCACCACTAATATCCTATATGCATACACATAAAAAAGATGCTAATTGTTTTTTTTCTTCTTCTGTTTAAGTCTGAATAATAATGTTCACTTGATCACATACAGAGAGACACATACACACATATATATACGGACTATAGTGTGCTACTAATCAAGGAAAAGGTTGAACAACAGCTATTTCAAATAGTGAGATAAATTGACCGTTTTTCTACTATATATATATGAAATACAGCTGTGCTAATCAAAATTACTTTGTTTTTGAAAATATTCATTATGAACAGTCTTTGGTGTAATATAGATGTGATTCACCTTGAGGAATTCTGTTCTGCTGTCAGTGAAAATTGGTGTCACCGTTCGATCAATGAGTGGTGATGACAGCGATATATAGGCGATCAGTTTATTAAATATTACCGCATCAGTTGACCTTACATAGAAAAATTTCTTTTTGTTCTTCTATCATTTCCGTTCACTCAGTGTTGTTGAATAGTCAGCCACTTGGGAGATGTCTGAGTCTGTTTTTAATTCTATACGGTTTTTTATGTTTATTGTGCATGTGTATGTTTGTGCATACAGGAAATGTAACAAAGGCAATTGTTCAATAAAAAAAGTTGCCGACCGGTCAATATATATATATACACACAATACAAAGTTGTATCGTTTGCGTCGTATTGTTTGAACAATATTTGTTAACAAAACACTACTATTTTGATCTATTTTTATTATTCGATAGATTTATATAATCAAATGACAAAAGAATTTTCGATGAAGAGAAAAATATTTGATTAACAAATGTTCATATTTATGAGCTTAACTTGATTAGAACAAAAATCATTTTATACGTAAGTATAACGGCCTATTACGTACCCTATTCTAAGAATTTTAATATTTTTTTTAGATTTATTGTCACTTAAAATACGAGATATAGTCGCGAACAGTCTACATTTCACACAACTCAACCGTCTTCAATGTTCTAAAAAGTATTTTCAATATTTTGGACGCTATTGTCCTTTATATTGATGGAGAGAGCCGGATCGGATTAGATAAGTCAGAATATTGAGTCGCAACATCGAACTCATAAATTTGATTTTTCATCTGATCATTTTTCTTTCATAGAGAGTTTTAATAGTAATAGTCTAAATAATGAGAAGGATAACTGGAAGAAAATTTGTATACAGATGTTATATTTATCACAAACAATAGTTTATATGACTGTTGTAAAAACATCAAAGTATACATCCTTGAGGGAACATAATGCCTGTTTATTACAATAATCACAAGAATATCTAAAACTGATGGTTTTTCTCTCCCAGAGTATCGAAATACCTACAACGTCTTCCTTTCTATTTGAGTCATACTTGAAGAAGATCGTCTATCGAATTTCAATGTTTACCTTCATGTATGTCTAAAATTACTGTTACTCTGTCTATAATTCATCGATCACGTAAACAAATCGAATCGGCTGCGAAAAACTTACGAGATCTAAGCCGTGTTCAATGTGGTCAACGAAGAAAAGTTTTCTAAAACAAATGGCAAGCTTTTAGCAAAAAAATGTGATTCATTGATGCGATTAACAACACTTTATGTCTATGCAACACTATGTCTTATATGAGGACAATAAGGGAAAGCGAGATTTGTCATCATATTGATTTATTCATCTATTATATATTTCAATAGCGAGACAAATATTTTATATCGATATAGGGATGCTATAGACGTTG
This sequence comes from Didymodactylos carnosus, assembly GCA_905250885.1. NCBI lineage: Eukaryota > Metazoa > Rotifera > Eurotatoria > Philodinida > Philodinidae > Didymodactylos > Didymodactylos carnosus. The sequence continues at coordinate 14,244 of CAJNOQ010001718.1, read as the reverse complement.
ATATACAGAAAAAGAGAGAGAGAGAACAATTACTCGAGTTTAACGACAGCATATTATCACGACACACTTTCAATTTAATTTGACCTCTTTATTGATAGATTGATATGTAATAAATAGAATAACATAGATCTTCGTAAAATCCAGTGTTTAATCAGTTTTTCGACATCCATTATGTATTTCACTCAAAACTAGTTAATCTATATAGAATCAGTCAGAAGAAACGAGGTTAATATTGATTTGCAGAAAGTTGTTTAAACTATGTCATGTATATTATGCAATTTTTTTCTTATCTCAAGTAAAATTAGTGTAAATAGATTTCTTTTATTCTTCGTTATCTCTGCTAATATTACATATCTGAAATCATCATCAGCATAGTTACGACAGCACGTTTTACGCACGATTACAACCAACTTTATGTTCATTCATATGGTTTCTAACACAAGCATGAACACACTTCATTTCTTTTCTTCTGTCAATTAAACGAGAAAAAAAATTATTTTTAATTAAACCGTATGTACTGACTGACATATCTTTGTCTCAATCTGAACTGTATCCCATATAGTGAATAATATAATGTAGTCTTTATTGTATATCTTATTTATTGGTATTTTATATCTCAAGGCAAAACAAACGTTCAGAAATAGGTCTGTAACTATAGTTGTCTGTTTGTTAATGGATGAAATGCGTTCGTTATAGACAAAGAAAAAACATCAAACTAACCTTGCAGTTGAAAAGATAAAATATAGGCTAAACGTTTTCACAACCTAACACGAATATTTTTACACTCATTTAATCAGACAAATAGGAAAAAATCACGTGACTCTTCAACAGTATAGGATTGTAATGATGAATAACATCCTGTGAGCGTAATGATAACATAAAATAAATCCATACTTTTATGGTGATTCCACTGAACGCCAACTGATCGCTTTGGAGAGTAGTAGATGAATCATATGTATGTTGATTCTGAGGTGAATAATTATCGACTTTGTAGTTCGTATTGATCAATGAGCTTGAATCACTAGAATTAATACAAAGAATGATATCAATTTCAGTTAATAAATTGTTTACACAAACTAGAAAAAGATTTCAGTTTTTCTTTATTCTGTTTTAAAATAGTAACAAGTAGTATCTGGTGGAGTATATGAACAACGAACTGATTAGAGTACAGTAACTCCGTCGGACAAAATGGAGTTCACTTTGCCGAACCTCATACACAGTAGGATGGAAATGCTATGATGAGATTGATTCGTTCGTAAGGTGAAACTTTGTCGTTAATTAATCGGATGATGATGATTGACTTCATTCGTACGTAACTTCATTGTTACATTACCGTTAAATGGTGGTCTAGTTACTGATGACAGTGAAGAAGTGAAGGATAAAAACCTCAGCGATTAGTAGGACTATACACACCATCGTTATGAAGAAGAACAGCTTGAAACTGGTGACTTTTCACATGCATTTGAATACGTTCTAGACAACAACAAATAGAAGCGAAGAGAATATGAAGTGGATGGGTTCGATGAAGGTCATGAAAAAAATAAAGCGCAGCAACCAGCAGCAGATATATCAGTCATTTGTAGAGAGCTAGAAAATTGCTTACATTATCTTATGAACTAACAGCACTACGAATGTGTTTTGCCGTCATATTTTTGTATTCAATCTTATTTGTATTTATATTCTATTTTTCCACATTTCATTAAGAACTATTTGTTCTGTCAGTGATAAAGTATTGGAACTTGCATTGATAGGAAGAAATGTAAAGGTTCAACACACTTGGGTTACTATTTGGGCTGTCGTTGATACCAAAACAACGTGTGACTTATTTGCCTATTCAAAAGATTAATCAAGATAACAGTGACGAATTCTCTTACAACGTTGTTAAGACTAAATCTGAACATTTGTTAAATCAATCATTCTATTTATTGCCATCCTGTCAATGTGATTATACAATAATATCAAAGACTGTTTGTGTGTTGATAAACTTATTTTTTAGAAACTGTTTCAACATGAAAAAATCCTATGATCTATCTTCACATCTAGTTAGGCACCTTCACCATCAATATGATAAATCAATTGGCAAAATAAATTTTTTTCCCCAAAACTGAAGTCAGTGTGAGTAGAAGAATGATATTGAAACGGTGAAAAAAATTAAAGATCATCGTTTATAAATGATCCAGTATTCAAAATGAACTGCGACTTTAACATTTTGAAACGAGAAAATTCAAAAATGTGCCAGTTCCAATTCTTTCTAAACTGATCATAATTTTGGTAAAAACAACATTTTTTTTCTGAAAACTAACTTCTACTATTTTATTTTTAAAGATCAAGTTATATAGAAACAACATTTAAACCTAAACAATTTTCGAATGCACATCTGAATAATATTTTAACTAACTTTCTTCATTTCGATGTACTTTAACTGTTATATGTAGTGGAATTAATTTTTAAGGAAATTATAGGAAGTCTTATTATTTTTTATCGTCACCGTCAAGGCCTAATGATAAATACCTTAAAATTGATATTTTAGAAGAAAAAAAAAGGTGCACTGGGCAATGATATCATTTCTCTTGACCTCGTATTAACGTTGTTCTCTCAACATCACATCGTTTGATTGCATAATAATCGTATTCTTATCGCCTTCTCGCATATCAACACCGATGTGCGAAGGAAAAACTATGCAGAGATTACAACTGTAATGTTGATGATAATGATATAGAAGGAAAGAAAAATATTTTTTATTTTTCTGATGGATGAACACATACGTTTGTCTTTTTTGACTTTGACGATGTTTCGTTTTGTTTAAATGAGTGTTATTTAATTCAGATTCAACACTTGATCGTGAAAATGGATTGGTATAACTATGGACGGAGGATTTTTCTGTTGTAGCATTCTAAAATAAAATAAAACAAAATATATCTTTATCTAATATCAAAACACGTTTTCATCTGTGCTTTAACAGTTATACAGGACATCCTTATCATTTACTTCATTTTATAGTTTGTGAAGGAACAATACAAGACATGTGAGAAAGTACAGAAATAGTTTTGAAACCATTTATCGAACTCTTATATTAGCTTTGGTTTATGTCAGTCAAAATTTTGACCACAATTCTCTATGGAAAGTTAAGAGATAGTCTGTTGTTTTTTGAAAATATTTGTTTTACTGTAATGGACGATAGTTTCTACAGCTTTTTTTATTTACCAAATAAATGAATAGAAAACTTTTTTCTTTTTGTCTATTTTTAACTCGATGCTGTCATACAAAATCTTCTGTGAATATACGAAACTCTATCTGTAATCTAATTAGTAGCGTCGTTAACAATATTTAGATAAATTACTGTCAATATTCTTTAACAAAAACACCACGGAGAAAAAAAATTTTCTATTCATAATAAAAACTGACAAGTAAAATGAAAGACGGTAAATACATTTGAGAATAATACCCGGTTTTAGTAACACATTTTGATGACGACAAAATTATCATCAAATAAATTTCACTCACTTAAATCTCTAGATGTATAACATTATGTTTTTAAAAGGATATTAAAAAATGACTTCAAAAAGAAGATAAGAAAATCAGATGTATCATCAGTCTACAGTCAGAAGTTCACAGAGTTGATATAAACTCTACAATTCAATTTGTCTCTTTCTCTCGTTTGAGATAGATACAAATAATATTTTTATCTTAACATTGTGAGAAAACAATTCTAATTAAAAAATCATCAAGGTTAATATTAGCTAAATACGCGCGCAAGAAAGAACTGATTAGGTTCTGACAACACAAAATATTATTTTTATGTTTTTTTTTTTATGGTTAGATTAAATAGAAAAGATATTTGTATTTCTCTTTCTTTATAACACCTTCTCGCATCACTATAGAAAGATTAAGGCGTTTCCACATGCAAGTACGTACAAATAGAGTAATAATTAGAAAAGATCTATGTTTTCACACCAATTAAACACTTAATGTACAATAAGAAAAGAAGCCAAAAATGTATGTTCAAGAAATCGACCTGTATTACATATTCTTACTATTGTAACAATAACAAAGAAGACAACTACCTAAGGGACAATGATCATCTTCTTTTTTTCGCATATAAATAAAGTGCACAAAAAAATAGATCAACTGTTTTGCCAATGGCATAACTTCGATAAACCTTGATGTTTATCTAATCTTCTATAATCAACTCGTTCTTTCTCTCTATCTATACAAGCATGTAGACAGGAGGCAGATGTTCACACAGACTCCTACTAAATAATATTTATATTAAACATGAAACTAAAAAATGTAACCACAAGCACCAAAGCAAATTCTGTATTTTTTTTTTTTTTTGATTAACTTTTACGTCTTATATTTTGTTCAAAAACCTAGAGTTTGTTGCAAACAACACTGTTTCATTGAAAATGATACACTTTACACCAAAGTATCAATAGAAGAAGCAGAAAAGTAAAAGCCTGACTAGCAAAAAGATGTTAAAAACTCTGTAAATTCAATGATTTTTACTTCCACAAATCAATCAGTTTAATTTTAAAGGCTTATTTTAAAATGGTGATACAAAAATCGATCATAAAATACATTTGAGTATATTTCTTATCAAAATATCTTCATATTAAAGTGAATGTCGAATCGGTGAAGTTTAACAAAATACAGAGAGCACCTGTTTGCTCGTACAAATTATAATTGACTAAAATCCTTCTTCAAGTTTACTTTAGAAGCTGTTTTTTTTTTTTTTTTATTCTTTCTCTCTGTCTCTTCACATTTTGATAGAGAGATCGCTGTTTATAAATGCCTTTAGAGGAAAAAAATTATTTAAAATATTCAATTAATCTAAAGCTTAAAGTATGTCTACTTCAAGTCACTCAGAAAAGAACAACAAAGAAAAATACAACGAGGAATTTCAAATAATACACTCAAATATTTTGAAAAATTGACGTGAACATCAAACAAAGGAAAACAAGATTGGATTTTATTTAATTTTTTCTCCTTTTTTTTGTTTTTTCTCTTCCCTTCAATGAAGAGAGATTATTTGCCTGAACTACCAGTATATACCCATATACACATAAAAAACATTGATTCCTATCACAATCAATTTGTAAAGAGTAAACTAGAATAAAATTTTGATAAATGCAATAAAATGATGAATTAAAAAGATGTTATGCAAAATTATGAGCAAAAATATTTGTTAAAGATCTCTTTTTTGACAAAATATTAATTATTAATTAATGACATCGGAAAAGTGTTGTTTTTAATATATTTTTTGCATCCTACTCAAGAAATTAGTGAAAACACAATTATAATTCTATGTTTAGATGGATACTTCTCTCTTAGTTGAAAGAAAAAAAAAGAGAAAAAAAAAACAATTAACGAATATACTTCCGATGTATTCACGATAGCAGAATGACAAAATTAAACTGGTGTGAAATGACATGTCAATTGATCGATAGTTTTATACGTCAGAAATTTTTTTCCTCTATAATATTCGAGATAAATGATGATATCTAGCATCTATACGTGCTTAGACTCTAAATTGAGGATATATTTCAAAGACAAATGTCTTATAAACGACAAAATGAAAATAATTAGATAAACCAGGATAGCGTAGTATATAAATAAATGATGATCTTCTAACCACTCAAAATAGTTGACGTAAAGTACGCTTTACTAATGACTGCAAAAAAAATCTAGCACCACTCATAATGATATTCTACACTCGATGTCAAGGTACATACATCATTTTTAGTTTTATATGAAAAATAAAAAAGTTTTCACTATTTCAAATGGTCAAGTTGTCTGTTTTTAAATAGACAAAAAAAATAAAAAAAATAATCGTAGACTAATTAAGTGTTGAAAAACTTGTGATTAACAAAAAAGTTTTCGTTTTATTGCTTGAAAGAAGGAATCTGTATGATATGTATTTAAAATGAGGATGTTTTGAAATTAAATATTAATTACCATCATCTACGAATCAAATATAAAATTTTATCGTTGCACATGACACTTTCATGTTTAGAGCGACGAAAAAAGAAGAAGAAGAAAAAATTGACCGTATTCAAAACTAAAAAGGAAGTATTGTTTTAATTTCCCCGGAGGATAAAATATGGAATCTATTTGTTTGACGCATAATATTCACGTTGAACCATTAGAAGCTATCATTTCTTCATTCAGTTTTTTTTTTTTTTTTACTATTCAAATGTAAAGAAAAATTATTGACTCTCTATTAATGTTTTACTATTGTACAACAAACACAAACACTTGTATAATCAAAGAATCTCGTACATATAATATATGCTAATTGCACTTACATTATTATGTTTTTTTATCGTGGTACAAAACAGTAATTTAAAACAGCATCCACAAAAGAAAGTCATTTTATATTATGTAGTAGAAACACAAAGATATTTGACTATCATTCAACTTTATACCATCGAAAGAAAAAAAGGAAACGGATTTATTATCTGTATATATAGAGAGGGAGAGAGTTATAGCATGTATGACTCTTCTTTTATTGTTATTCTATTCTTTTTTTTTTTGTCGGAAAAGAAAGAGTGAGAAAGAGAGAGAGAGAGAGAGAAAAAGGTTTTTTATTTTTTTTTTGTTTTATATACAGAAATAAAGAAAAAATTTGTACAACAAAAGTTTCCTTTCCACGTCAGAGAAAATGAATATTTTTATTCAAAATTTTTTTTTTTCCCTCTCTCTTTCTCTCTTTTATTCAATATAATAATAATGCCGTTTATGATGATGATGGTGATGATGATGATCTTCATTTTCTATACCAAGAGAGACAGATATCTTTATAAATGTAGTCGTCTTCTCTCCTTGTATGATATATGAGCTTCTGTAGACATATACAAAAAAGATATCGTTTGAAGTCTATATGTTATCAACATATAAAAATGAAATCTAGACATACCTAGTGAAATACCATCGAAGATAATGTTTTAATTATGTATATACTCTATATATGAATAACCGATAACGGTGATTTCATATATATCTATATCTATATATATCGGTAAGAAATACCAAAGAGAAGTTGAGCCAATATTAAATTCAATATAAGATGGAAAGTTATTTAATTAGTATCATTGACATATCATTGATTTACACATGTAGAGATGTGCATATATGTGAGATAGACGAGATTTTCCAAACTATTATTGCTTAGTATGAAGTTTTTCTCTCGATTGATCAAAACTAAATGCTTTTCTCTAGTGAATTTTTTTATACAGTTTTTTGATTTTTGATTTCTAATTTCAGTATGAAAGTATACTTTATGAAAACAAGAGAAATTAAAATAAAAAACAAATGATACACAAATAATCCAATATATAAAAGGAAAAAAATTTAGCCCAGTTTTTATATCAACTGGAAATATCTAATTGGAAGAATTCAAAATCAATAATTCAAGATATTATATAGTTATTGATATCGTACATTTTGTCTGTTTTTAATTAATTCTTCTATTATTAATTCTTAGTAATGCTAATGAATGACAGATATACTTACGATGATAATGAAGAAGATCTATCGGTATGTTTCAATAATCGTGATGAAATAACAATGCAGTTTGAGAAGTAGATAAACGCGCTTCCTTCTGATGTTGAAAATGTTGTTTTTTACCTCATGTAGTGTGTAGATTAAATGTATTATTTAGAATGACACTTGGATATAATTGAGTTACAAGACTTCAATCAAGTGTAGAAAGAATTGACAAAATTAAGCAAATATCTAAGAATTTTGAATAGCACTTTTTAAGTGTTTTCGTCAGCATAGCATAGTATAACGAAAAATAGTAAATCTACATAGGAGAGTAACAATTAGGATTAAAAATGTTAACGCGAAATATATGTCCAGTTAGATTAGGTCTCATTTTTATTAAAGACATATACCGTTAACACATATCTATTTTTTATGTAAGTCTACAGACATTCGAATCTGAATGAAATTGCTATCTATCATGGATTGTTAAACCATAAATAATTATCTTTTACTTATTTTCGTGCACGTTTGATCAAAATAGTGATTCATCACAACTTTACAAATTCGGTTGGTTGTATCTGCATTCAATTATTGTCTATCACCTCCTTTCTTTATGAACTGATCTATTATACTGAGAACATTTCACTACCTAATGGATCTAATGATATTAGTTAATCTGTTATTATTATTTGTTGTTCTAATTGATTATCAATTCTATTATCGGCTTCATATGATGATGTCGATAGCTGAACATTCTCAGAAGATTTTGTTCTGTTTTAATTTTTATTTTGAATTTGATTATTTTCTCATCTGTCCTACATCAGACACAAAACACTTTTCCTTAGAACTGACATCTTATACTTTTCATTTTAACCTTGTAATATTATTCATTGATGTTACAAGAGGATTTATAGTCGGCAAGTGCCATGGGATAATCTGGATTTTTTCTGAGAACTTTTGTCTAACATGACGGGTATGATACTTAGAATGAAGAAATTCTACTCATCTAAGCAATTAAATAGTACTGGTTAGCTTACTGTATTTTGAGGAAAAAGTCTCAGACGCCCATGGATGTATCACAGATGCAGATGAAAAATTTGTATCTAAAAGGAGTTGTTAGATAGTTGAAATAACGTTAGAAAAATGAAACGTCACTAATCAGAAATTTCTTCAATTCTGACTTTTAAACTGAAACTATAGGCGTGTGAAAAACGCGATCGCAGATAAAAAGATCTGGTTGTAACTCATAGATGTTGTATTATCATCAGATCATGCGCTTGATCGCAGAAATGTTCATTTGTTATCAATCTGTATAACGGTGGACAAAAGTTTAAGATTGTTTTTTGCATTTAAATTCTAGTATCATACTATGTACAATCAATTCATACAATATACCGAGAGTCGTATCTCTCTGCAAGCAGTGATCCGATATCGAAAAGAATCTTTCTTCAGCGGGTCGGATCAACTTTTCTAAGAGTAAACAGACTAATTAGAAAGATTTATTTCATTTAAGTAAAAAAATTAAGAGTTCATAGTTTTGATTATGCACAGTAGGTGACAAAAGTGAGCATACGGAATAATACATTTTCTAAATAAATTTTGTACTTTACAATTCTTAATAAAAAATAAAACATTTTCTAAAGAAGAAAACAAAATGAGTTAAAAATTTTCTTTTGTGAGTATTTGACAAATCGAGTGTTGAAGGATCTATTCAAAACCTAATTCATACATTTCCGTTATTAAGGTAAGGTATTCTACTATCTGTTTCAAAACAGAAGAAACATCAATATTTTTTGAATAATTTTAAACAAAGAAAGTTATGAACTTGTCGTTTTTAGAAATTGATAAAGGGAAATTAGAGATATCTTTTCAAAAACAAAAAGCACTTGAAAAATCATTTTCGTGAGTAAGATTTGTGACAAAGAGCAACGACTGAGAATTCAACCGTATAATGATTTTTGCAGCAGTTTTTATTTTTAACACCATTTGATTTGAATATTTTGACCTTTTTATACGGTCATTTTCAACATAAACTAAATGAGAATGAGAAAACTACACGTCACTTTACAATTACTCATTGTGTTAAAAATAAAAATTGTTACTAAAATTATTGTACAGGAGTAAGATGTTGAAAAGATTCTTAGAAAAGTCATCTATTTCTTTAAAATTTAAATGTTTTTAAAATAAGAAGATGAAGCAAAGTGCTCCTCTAAAATGCGAGCCAAGCGAAATCTTGATTTTTCTAGCAGTTCGGGCGCGGCGTTGGATTCCATTGTAGTCCTAGAGTTGATACTTGGTGATTTGGAGTAACCTTGAAACTGTATAGAGCTTAGATATTCAACCTCACTGAATCTGGTAGTAATGTTTATTTTTGAACAAAAATTTAAAAACTTGATAAACACAGAGTTATATGAAAAGTATCCATCAAAATATAGGGAAGTATCAAGACCTAGTATTTCTTGTAAAGTTGGCTCTGTTATTCACCTCGTTACTATCCATTTTGAAAAATGAGACTTTTGCGTATTTTTCGGATAACTGTTTATAAAAAAAAGGATGATGACCTCTGATTTTCATTATTCGAAAACGCATCGTGCTATTAATAAAATAAGCCTGGAGATCATTTCTCAAAGTACGATGTCAACAGAGATCATGGCACTAAAAATTAAAATACAAATATATTGATTCTATTTCGTGAGTAGATAGTCCAGAGTGTCCGCCAATGATTTCCTCAGAAATTTCTAAAGGACTGAAACCAGTCAACTAAATATTTTATACAATACAAATAAATTTTTCATTCTGGAGTGAATTTCAGATGAAAATCTTCTACGGACATTAGTGTTGGATAAGTCACTGATGTCGACTAAAAATGACAGCTAAGTCTTTACTTTCTGTCGTTTAGATTTGACATCGAATTTCGTAGAAGTTTTCCAGGATTACTATGAGATGATCTGTGGAAATCTCAGAGCTGACTGAAACAGAGGTTATCGACCGTGATGAGTGGCAATATTTTAAATTTGTTAACCACTGTTTAGTAGACAAAACATTTCTCCACAAAATAAGGTACGATAGTACTTTTTGTCATGATTCAGTAGTTAAATAAAGAATGTTTACTAAACGCCGCACGACCCATGCTAATATTCATTAACGCCAGATTATGGCTCTTTGTCAAGAAATAATTATGGTAAAACTAAAGAGATTCAAGAGTTCCGCCATGTCTCACTAGAAAAAACATCTGCTCTACAAAACGAAGTTAATTAAGTCATCAAAAAACTTACATGTATTTGTTTTGTAAATCAATCTGATGGAGAAAAAGGAGAAAATATACCGGTAGAAAAATATCGGTACATGAGAGTCATCAAAAGAGATTTTCAAACATTAACTCTTTAAACATTGACACTGGAAAAATATTCTTTTAAAAGGTCGATTATTCATCCGCTCTGAGTCTTCCTTTCAATTATGCTATTTCCTATGAAATCACGATCTAATGCTCGTTCCTTCTTATGGTTTTCGTCTTAATATCATTTGCAATTCTTTTGTTCATTCTACGATTCGAGAATATAATTCTCTCCTATACTTCAAACAAACAAGGCCAATATTTAACATCACGAAATCCAAATAATGCTTACTTTCGCCTACGACTAGGTTAAAGCTGTTCTATATCTAAAACTGAGATATTGATATCGACTACTGTTGATGTCTTACCCATCAGCTCTCTCTCCCTGATAGAGAGTGTTTAAACTAAATAAACCGTCGCGCACCATTTTGTAGAATGTTCTCACTACAAAGCAGTTTGGCTAATAAACGGGGCACTAAACGTCTTCGTCGATTAAAAACGCTTTCTCTTGTGCGTCAACTTTAAGAAAAAAGTCATCAAAAGGACTATGCAGGTAATCACAACGTTCATTATTTAGTCAAAACATTTTAACAAACACGTTACAGTATCATCCATGACATACTGCTTCTCTCTCTAAGTTATTGTATCCTTTTTTCATCATATTATTAACGATGACTCGTATTGCCATGATTGCCAGACTGCATGCCATGGGTTTGCGACTTTGCTTTTGCAGTTACAATGTTCTAGTCGTTGACAATAATAACGCAAATCAAACTGAGTTCCTAATTCTTTTTTAATAGTAATGTGTTAGTAATAAGTTAATAAACGCATATTTTCTGCGTTTATTAACAAAAAAAAACGAGAAGAAAATAACAATAAGTATATACAAATAGTTGAATTTTTTGTTCATTAAAATTACTCCTAAATTTAACATTCAAGATAAATATTATTCATCTTAGTACTAATAACCAGACAGCCATGAGTACACAAGAGATGGACACAAGCCAAGATAAACGTGTACCAATGATTGAAGCTAAAGAAAACAAGGAAACGCACGTTAGTAGTAGCAAGAAACAAAAAAAGTAATCATTAATACCTTTATAGAATATTCCAGCAAAACCTTTTTTCTCTGATAAAAACCATTGGCGAAGTTTTGGCACTTGTCTCATATAGGCACATGTACAAATAATTAATAATGAGAAAACAATTATACCATCAAATGAATACGCTGAATAGAAAAATAAATGGAGAAATAAAAACATAATATGAAATAAAATTTTCTTACCATTCACCATCGTATTGGTACTGAGAAATTTATTTTATAATTTCGACTTTTTCAATTCAATTTTTATGCTAAAACAAAAGTAAGTAAAAATTCGGATTTACAGTCTAAAAAATGAATTTTTAAACATTAATTGAAAGGATTGGAAGATGGTTTATTTTACTGATAGAAAACGTCATTTTTTTGGCTTTTATTCCTAAAAAATTGTTATGACATGAAAAATGATTTGTCTTTTAATAAAAAAGTTTTTATACAATTGTTCACTATTTCAAACATGAATTATGAAGAATTATGTCTAATTAACGGATTTTGACTAATACGGGCAAACGTTTCATAGTTCAATCACTTGAACTAAAAAGTTTCAAAAAAAATTAGGTCAATTCAAGACACTCTAACAAAATAAAAAGTTTTGATAAACAAATCTTGGATAACAGGATCGATTGGTTATTTCGTCTATAGTTTATAACCGTATGATACTAATATAATTAGATTTTAGTCGATAAATAACAAGTGTAAAAGATCACTTTTAAAACAAATACAAGTTACTGTGAATATTGCGATAAATTTGTCGTTTTTCTAAAAGTAAATCGGAAAAAATCTGTCCGAATAGATCCAAGTGGGGTTAAAAATGTAAAACTAACTTCTTACTGTGTAGCTAATCATTATAATTCCTAATGTGGGAACTTCATGTTAAATTTCTAACATATCATTATCTTTCATGGTCATCATGAAGGCGGAGTGGAAAATCAATCATCAATTGAATACAAATTGAAAATTATTTGCTGATAACAAAAAGTATTTTTGTAACCGTTTTGAATAGACATACAATGTTGTTGATGTTAAATGCTTATTTCATTTTAAATGATTCAATCTTTGTGATAATTGATTAATATTTGATTCACATTCAAAAAAGCGAAAACTGGTTACTATATAATCATCTCTTAATCAGTTTCATCGTCGATCAATTGAAACTGCACTCTTGATCATTGCCAGACATTGATAAAAATAATTCTTTGATCGATTCTTTTTTGTAATCCAAGCACGTTTGTCATAAGCCTAACGCTTCATCGTAATTATCTTATGTAAATAAGTGACTAACAATATCGATAGATTCCATTTCTTTAACTTATATAATTTATACGAAAAATTTTCTCCAGGATTAACGTCTGAAATTGATGAAAACTAAATCGTCAATATACGATTATTTTTGTACTAAAAGCTTATGCATATTGGCTATACTCGGTTAAGATTTCCAACGATTAATCAGATATACCATTTACGAATATCCAGTTGTATATTACATTATTTATAATCATAATCACTTTTGGACGATTAGATTGTAGAATATGATTTTATTCTTCTATTTTAAATATGTAGATGTGAACTAGAAAACCAGTTGTCAAACTGGTATCATGGGGCTTAATAATCTTCTAAAAATATTTTCTCGGGAAGAAGATTAAATTCTTACTCATAACTGATGAAGGGTTTATTCATTCTTCTCTTATCCTATTTTCATTTTTCAACGATCTGAAATAAAATGATCGAATGACGAATCTGCTTTTTTCAATGATTTAAAAACAAAACTACCCATCTTTCTTTGACGGTTCGATTTAGTTTAGCAAATAATAGTTCGTACTGATCCTATGAATGTATTGAGTTCAGTGTACCCGACCTCACGAGGGAACCTATTCAGGTGTCCAACTTCGTTTTGAATGATTTATATCTCGATCGATAGAGGATAAACAGCTAGTAAAAACCATTAAAGGGTCCGGACCCATGTCGCTTCTTTCAAAAGTTACGGAGGTTTTTGTCTTTTTTGCTAAGGGAGCACGGAAAAATTTTAAATTTTATAACTCTCGTCAAAACAGCAACGAAGAGCTCAGTTCTCTTTTCATGGCTCTACTAGTTGTCTCTGATATCCACATAAAGTTTCAGCATTCCAGCTTGTTTCATTTGCGACTTATTGAATTCTCGAGTTTTCCACAGATTCGCCCTTGGATAGGTTTACAATGAATCAGGACCGTAGGCAGGGGGATTGAGGGGACCAGTCCTCCCCCTTGGACTTTTGAAAAATGATTTTTCTCCACTGAATACCGTCAGAAAAAGTTGCTAGACTTTATAAGACTTTATAAGACTGAACGTG
>CAJNOQ010001717.1:0-29101 GCA_905250885.1 Didymodactylos carnosus | reverse complement strand
GGTGAAAATGACGACAGATCCCCTCACTTCTGCCGAAACATATGATTTGCTTTGAGCGTGGAGGTCACTGCCTTCGTCCGAAACGGCAAAACAAAGCGATTGATCCAGATATTAAATTATTTCTTAAGAGTATGTTTGCCGAAGGAGAGAAATTCAGACATAAAGTAACGAGTGATGAAGCGGTAACACGTATGCGAAATGCGAGAAAGGAAGATGGCTCGAAATGATTCACAACAAAACAATATATAACTGGAAAACAGGTACCAAATCAATTTGCTTAGATAAATTCTAATAGGAAGAAGACTAAATCCAGTGTAAATACTTCAACATCAATGGAAGACGATGTATCAGCAGAAACCAAATCGAAAATAAATTATAGGAAGCGTCCGAATGCTCATTCGGCGAGAAAACAATTTCTTGACCATTTAAGTGACGAAGAGACTGCTGACACTAATCTTCCAGCGAAAAAACAGCGATACTCATTAAGAAATCATCGAACAAAAGACAATACATCAACATTAGAAGACACTTTAGACAATGATTTGATGGTGAAATCCACGGTGCGAGGTTCGGCACGGATACATATACCACTGAATTCATATTTTCCTTTAGAACGTACGAAAATTCGATCTCTACACGAAGAAATGTTTTCATACTAATAGTATTTAATTATTATTTCTATAGAATATTATTGATCGCTTTCTCTTAAAACTTCTCGAAGACATGAAAGTATAAGTACAAAAGCATGTAACTTTAATTAATAATGTTTAAAGACTGGGGTTTGCTGACTGCATATGGCGGCATATATGCAGCAGAAAATTCGCAAAGTTATAGAATTTTCAAAAGCCGTAAATAAATTTCTTCTTATTTCTGTGGCTTTGAGCTGACAATGAATATTTAGGGTTTTTCTTGTAAATTCTATAGCTTCACAGAGAAAGGTCGCATAGTGGTCGGAGATGTCTCATTTTGAACATAATTTTGTGGGATACAATCATTAGTTAAAGAGGAGATCTTTCAAGGTTTCTAGAAAACCGCTCTAAAAAAGCCTAGTAGTCTGTCTCATATAGATATGCGAAATCAGCGTGGTCGATAACCTATTACCCACTAGGTTTGGTGAAAAAAGCGATTAATCAGTTATATATATTCCCTCGTAAGTGAACTTCAAAAAACGAATTTTCAGAGACCTTTTCTAGTGCCATATGTAAATCCTCCAAAAAACGGCTTTCAGGCATGAATAGTATTGGGTCCATAGGTTACAGCGGCAGTATAGTTCCAACATTTGGAATACTATCGGATGAGAAAACGACTGGAAAGCAGGCGATCTTTCGTTTTTCTATCGACTTTCGAGCTCAGCCGTCCACCAGCCAAGAGACTTGTATGAATCGATTTCATAATTTACAGTACAGATATACTTGTACAATGGATAGAAGTAACATTCAATGCAATAAGAAAGCTTTTAGGTTAAAAAAAGTTACGCAAAACTGTTTGTCTCAGCAAAATTCTACCATCGTGTGTGCTTATGTTCACACATATGTAACACTTTTTGCATATGTTCTTGGTTATAGATAGTATTCGACCTCGACTACTTATGCTGCAAATACGAGCTCTTAATCAGCTTCCTAGATCAAGAAATAAACATCAGAAATTTGATTTTTATTCAAGTATCGTTTTAGACTATTTTTGGGGCGTTTACGAAAAGCTGTATAACTTTTTAACACAATAAGTCCGAACGAAAAAATTTTGAGATTCTTCCTATATATGTTGCCTCTACCTATGGTAAAATTCTGAGCCAAAAGCTCAAACATCGTTTGAGCAACTTTCGCTGTTTTACTAGTGAAGTGACTTCTAATATGCTGTGTAGCAAATGTCTGCCTGGCCTATGAAAAAATGCACACTGTGTAAGGGCCAGTTCAAGTTTCCAAATATTGAACTTTTCTGTAGGAAAAAGAGCGGCTATAAAACAAAATTCATTTATTATTAGAGGACTTTGGCAAACTCTCCTGAAAAAAGTTTTTTCTTTGGAAAACTGATATTCTTGCATTTCATTTTTTTGTTTTTCTTCGAACATATTATTCACCAAAACGGTGTTCTTCATGTCGAATAAGTTCAATCTTATTAAGTCCAGCATTTATTAGAATCTCTAAGTACAGCGTTTTTATTTTCTCTTCTGTTGCGAGCATGCAATCAAGCAAACAGACATTTTGATTTTATAGGCAAACTCTTATTCATGTTTATTAACATATTTAACAAGAAAGCCATACAATAACCGAACAATAAATAATTTAAATTTTCTTTGACCAAGTATCTTCATTATCCTTATCATCAAAGCAAAAATTACTCATATCATCCATTCCGATAGGGAATGCTGTTCTAGTCAGCCATTGTTCTGTTTGTAGTTGTGCAAGAGGTTCTAACCATTGTTTAAACAGAAAATCTTGTATACTTTGTTGAATAATATATTGTTCCATAATTGTTAAATATTCTTTAAATATTTCTGTACAATGATCTAATATATGTAATAAAACTTGTGTTTGATTTTTATTTATACGTCTGTTTATTGATAATATCTTAAAATAACTGTTACGTTGTATGGCACGCATATGTGTCTCTTGTGTACCAAATAAAGTTAAATTAACAGCCATATTAGATGCAATTAAATAACGGGTATTTTTTATTAATTTTCCATATATTAGGCTCATATCAATAACTCTTGAATCTTGTATTACTTGATTAACACGATATTTTGTTGTAAAATCATTTGGTATATCAGCACCACGGCAATAAAATCTTAAATCTGGAGATGTTATATTATAGACATATCTCAATCTTTGAAGTAAAGGATCAGCATGTGATGTTGTTAAATGACCAATAGTCTAAGTAAATTTGATAGAGATAAGAAGGTTTTTTCAATGTAGATATACACAAAGTCCGATTGGGAATTTCACCGTATAAGTTTGTAATAGAAACGAAATTAAAATCTTGTTATTTTACACCATTCGAAAGCTAAAATTTTTAGCACATGTAGTTGTGAGCAGAATGACAAACGGAGTTGATCAGAGGCATTTTTTAGAAAAGCTTTGACCTTGAGAAACCCTGACAAGTCGATGTAGGCAAAGGACTTAAGGATTCAGCCTCAAGTTGATGTTGTGTTGCACATATCTAATAGTTGTAGAGCTTGAAGACTGCATTGTCATAGATATGGAGAAAAATGAGTTTAGGATTAATATATAAATTCTTTTTCTATTCTTCTAAATGCATTTTTAGCCAAGCTATTCTAGATGATGTCCAGTTACATCAGTGAAACTAATTTCTTCGTAAATTTGAAAAAATCATTTGTTTTATTGGATATCCTAACTTAGCCTATCTAACATCTAGAACTCGAAAAGGAGGCATTTTCAAATCCTTATTTTACTGACCATACACTATCCTAATATCAGATCTGCATGTACTATATATTTCAGCTTTTGCCTCAGAAGTCGAAAAAAGAATCGATTTCAGCTCAATTCTGAATAATTGGAACCGTTGTATGCGTATAACGAAGATCTCAATCTAGAAAAATTACCTCTTTGAAAACCACATCTTTTTTTAATTTAATTAACAAAAACGATCGTTTTAACATTTCTTATTAGTTTTTCTTAATTAACGCAACCAATCACACACAGTATATTGATGATTAAGACTATAAAAGAGACATCATTTAAAACAAAAGAAACTAGTAACATAATGGTCAAATAGATAAAAAAGTTTTGCTCTTTTACATCGAAAATGTATATCTTGCATGTCTAGAATATCACCAATTACGTAAAAAAATCATTTTTTGCATATGTGTCCGTCTTCTTTTTCTCTTGGTTTTTACTTTCTTCATGACTACCGCACATGAAAGGAAATGATGTAACTTGGCGAAATACTAATAGAACGAATAAAGAAAGGAAAATCCCCTGTGTTGCTTTGTTTAACTAAAACGAAATAGACGTTGGTGTTGACAGTATGACAAAGGTAAAAGAAAGGGAAAACATTTGGCTTTGTCCGTTTGTCATACTGTCAACACCAACCAAAAAAGCACATAAATTTTCTTTAGCAGATGTGTAGTCATTCTGGAAGTGCAGAATATCTGTGTTCTCCCAACAATGCATTAACATTAAAGCTAATGTTTTCCATGACGATTTGTGCATACTGAAGTTGTTTGCCACATTAGCTTTAATATTAATGCATTATTGGGAGAACACAGATATTCTGCACTTCCAGAATAACTAAACATCTGCTAAAGGAATTTATGTGCTTTTTCTTGTAATTGAATCTATTCAATATAAGGCAATATCATCTAAAAATACGCGCAGTTAATAGTGAACAATAATATCATTCTTTGCAGAAGTTATATTAGGATAAAAGTTCAGAAAATATATCTGTACATGCATGTAGCTGACTAAAAGTTATAGATTTTTCTTAAGAACTGGAGGAAGTGAAGAATAAAGAAATGAATTTTTCCCTTGACTGAAAGAAAGGATCACATATGAATTTAATTGTTTGTATGTTTCAATGTTTGCTCGTCAAAGTAACCGCCATTTGTCATCTTTCTGAGATGTTTAAGCCGACTTCAGGGTTTTTCATGATTTGATGCTTCTTCCTGATAGAGATGTGCACGAGTACCGTTGTCGAATCCGTACGCGGCCCGAGCATTTTTTTTCACCCGTACCCCGATCCGAGAACTTTGTATCTGTACCCGACCCGTACCTGCCTTTTGCCTAAAAGTTTTCTCCTTTTTGTTTTCCAGATAAAAAGTTTTGCATATCGAGTCGAAACAGATTTGGCTGGAGTTATTTTGCAGACGAGTTGAAGAAAATTTCTTTTTACAGGCTACTTATAGTCATACCATTATGACTAGTATAAAATATCTCTGCTCAGGTCCGCTGTGTTACTGAGATGGGAAACATTGTTCGAAAAATAACTAGAATTTTTCCTGCCGGCTACTTATAATCATACCATTATAAATAAAATAACCATAAGTAGCTCGAGTACAGTATAGAGACATGTTGCTTGGTGTGAGCGTCGTTTTCATTGGTAGAAATCGTAAAATTAGCAACCATAAAGAAACATAAGCTTTCTTGTAAATCGCAAATGCTTTGTAACTGCCTTAAAAGTTTTAGCTCGTTCGGATGAAGTTATTATTCATCGGGTATAATAATGAACTCATAACTTTTCGAAACAATAAGTCTCATTCCCGGTAAATGATGGAGAGCTCGGGCTGTTTTTGTTTTGTAGTAAACACCTATGCCTAGGAGTTGAAAGAGCCAGATTTTTGAATTGCTCATTTACTGATTTCTGGTGCTTAAGAACTTTAAAGTCCGAAAAATCCTTGGAAGGTTTCTTAGAAATCCTCATTTCTATAAAAAATAGAAGTATAATTTAAAAATCGGACTCTGTCAACTCCTAGCTATAGATGTTTTCTACAAATCACAAAGAAAATTTTCGTTTTCCGTTGTATCGTTACCGAGAATTCTTGTGTGTGGCGAAAGCCCTGAAGCTAAAAAAGTCATGGTTAAAAATGGAAAAAATCCAAAAATTTTCGCACAGTCTCCATCTTTGGAAGCAATAAAAAATAACTGTAGCCAAATCTGTTTCGACTCGATATGGTTTTACTGCTGGAAATGTCAAATTATAATTGCGTTCTCAAATAAGTCTTTTATAAAACTTCATGTATTTCGAGATTTTAGTGCAGTACTCGTACACAACCTTCGGGTGCGACCCGAATTACAATTGGACAAACCGAATAAATCCTGAGTAATAAAAGCGACGGACAACGCACTGCTCAATGTACACACTTTATACAACACTGTATCATCCGATGCTCTTTTTACGCTGTTAAGGGAATAAAGCATATGCAGCAGAAATACTATTTTTATACACGAAAGCGAAAATGGTGTTAAAAATCGTTTAACCTTACAGGATTAAACGATAGGGTACTCCGTATGCTAAAAATTATAGAAAGTAAATATTTTTAGTCGATACAAGTTTATACAATTATTTTATTATAATTTTGATCTAGTCTATATTTCCATAAGCAAAAGCGGTTTTTTAGCAAATTTTTAAAACTGATTTTCCAGAGAATCTCTGGAAAACTAGTTTCTGAGGCAACGATTTTACATAGCAGTCCATTGATTATTTTCCATACGTAGATAGTCCAAAGTGTCATCTACAAAATAAGATTCAAACAAAAGTTTGACACTTTATTTGGTTCGAAAGCGTTGGACATTTCTCTCGAAGCCCTGGGACTTCTCTATTCTTCGCTCTGGGATTTTCAGACATGCATGAAAACATAGGTTGTCGACCACGCTGAATCTCGTGGCAATTAGAGATGGGCCGTAATACGTAAACCTCGAAAGAAAGAAACGAACGATTATTCGTTATTCGCTATAGCAAACTATGTTTCATTTATAACGAGTAAAGAATATTCGAATAATGAATATATAACTACACGTCAAAAAAGAAAGAGAAAAAGAGGTCAAACTTACGTAACACGTAATAAACGTAACATTTGTTTTCTCTTATATACTTTGAACGAAGAAACGTAAGAACGTCTGAAATTGACGTTATTACGTTTCTTACGTAAGAAGCTCATCATTACGTTTATTCGGAAGCAGTTATACTGTTTATTTGTCCTATTCGCGATACTTTCGTCTATGCTCACTCATAAATCAGTGATAATATAGTCTATCTTTTCCGAATGAGAACAAACGGAATTAAGTTATACGAATAATCGATTCTTCGTAATGAGACATAATAATGAAGTGAAGAAAACTAAAATGAGACAGTTCTTCTTTCTGCCGCTTCGGATACTTTACATTAAACATATTCGTTCTATTCGACTCCATTACGGCCCATCTCTAAGTGGCAATGTTACTTATAGGAACAAAATGCAAGAAGAAAGTGAAAACCTGTACTAGATAAAATAGCTCAGTTTTGATAAAAGTAGCCAAAAATGGGTTATTTCACCTAGTATAGGTTGTCAGTCGGTTCTTGCATTTTGCTCTGGAACTAACATTGCCACGTAATCCAGCATGGTCGATAACCAATGTTTTCATGCGTTTCTGAAAGTCCAAGAGCGAAGAATAGAGAGGTCGTAGAGCTTCGAAAAAAACGTCCGAAGCCCTCAAAACCTCAGTAAACTAACGAGGGAACGTTTTAAGTGCCCCCTCACTTTGTCAACGAAACCCAGTGGGTTATAGGTTATCGGTGATGCTGATTCCGAATATGAATATGCGAGCTGCTCTGAGGAATTCGAAGGCCTGGTTTTCCGGAAAACCAGCTTTTCAGAAACTCTGAAAAACAGCTCGAACCTTTCTTAATGAGCCATGCTTGTAGCCCGCGCATGTCTGATTAAAATGAGACGTCTCCCAACTCTACATGGCCTTTCCCTACAATGTTATAAAATTTACAAGAGAAGCCCTAAATTAATTTCTTATTTCTGCAGCTTTGAGTTGACAGGACACTTTAAAACGTTCCCTCGTAAGAAAAATTTAAGTTTAGTCAGAAAGTATTATTATGTTTAATTTGCATTTAAAAGTTTATGGATTAAAATATGAAAGTTTGAAATGTGTGAGTGTAAGTCATAAGATTCTATATTAATAGGTTTTTTATATTTATTTTCTTTTATACTTTTTATATATTTTTAATTAATATAATTAGTGGTAGTCAATAGTTTTGATATTTAATTAGTTATAAAAGGTTTTAAATTTATTATATTTTATTTTATACCATTTTAGTGTTAATTTTATGTTGATATTATTAATGTTTTATTTTTTTAATAATTTAATATGTTTTTATTTTATTGTGCTATGGGTATATTTAGTTTATATAATTATGATTTTGGCTTATAATGTTGATATATTTGGGCGGGTTGAAAGCGTTGGTTGGTTATCGTATTTAATTTAGCTTTTGATATTTTATATTGGTTTAATACATTTTAAGAATGTTTATATTAACACTGAACTTGCCTATGTTCAATCAATTAAAGGCCTTTGACAGAGCTAAAACATATCGTGATCAAGATTCATCGTTTTTCACTTCTACTGTCCTGTCTATTATCAGAAAAACAATGAGTTGTTTTGAGAAAAACAATGAGTCCTTGAGAAGCAAGAAGTCGGGGTCTTCACGATAAAAAATGCTACAGCTCTTAGTCATAAGATAATTCATCTTGAGACTTGAAATTATGCCTTTTTTTCTCCTTCTTCCTCTATCTTATTTTTGTGTCTTTTTAATCTTTTTTTCCGGATATATGTGCATGTAGAGATAAATGTAGAGGTGCGTCTCATGATGTATTGTCTGAACTTCATATCATACACACAAAATTCGAGCGCAAAGAGCTATATTTTTCCCAATATCTCAGCAAAATCAACTAAGAGTATTCAATTTATGCATATCTCGATATTCTGATTAATTCATTTTTCTTGCTCTTTGATCTATCTTTCTTCCTTCTGATTTTTTCACTTATATATCGAAACACACTACTTATATAGCACGACTTTTTTCTGAAGGAGCATAATATACGAATAGAACAATTTTCATATTTTTTTCGAAATCTTCATTTATTTGAAATGTTCTTTTAGGTAAACATTCCTTCTTGTTTAACTATTGAGTTAATAGAAGTTATCGAAGATGATCCAAGACTGGAGTATCCGAATTTAAATGAACATATATTAAATCAAATAGAGAATCAATTTCGCATTTTATTTTCTGGACATAATAAAAAACTTTTATCCAGAATCTGTACAATTGCTATTCATACAATGAAAAACAACGCCAAGGAAAAAGCACATAAACATAAAATTACATTAAAGACATTTACTAAGACAACATTTCAACTACAAACAACTGATTTACTGTCCGTTATATCTGCGTCGTCATCGTCGTGTGTATCTACTATTGTCCGTATTCCACCATGTCGAGTCAAATTATTAACACATTACAATTATCAATCGCCTAAAGCATCGATAAATCAAGACTGTCCACCTACATCCATATTTTCACCTTTACCCGATTCACAAAGTATTACATTTCGTTCGAATGAATCATCGCCAACGTCGCCGTTCAAATGGGGTACTCCAAAAATAAGAAAACGAAAAGCTACTGAACGAGACTCAATTGATGAATATATTGCAAGCAAACACCAAGCCGTGATACATGATGTATAGTACTTATGCAAAAACTTTATTCATTCTTTACAGTACTTTTCTTTACCATTCTTCCTCCACTGTTATTGATTACCTTTGGTCTATTAACAGTTTTAAATGTACGACAGTCTCATCGTGGCGTTTCTGGTATTGGTGTGGCAGTAATTAATAATTACTGCCACACCAACACCATCGATTCTATCAACATTTATTCCGCCATCAAAACTACTTATATTTTTATAAATATAAAAAGTTTTATATATAAAAGTTTTTTACTAATAACTCCGTCATATAGAGCTAACATTTCTGAACAATAGTCTCCGAGCTCTCTACGACATTTTTTTATGAAACAAACATTCAGTTTACAAAAGGTCTCTAGGGTATAACTTTAGTATTTTCGCATTAATTGTCCTAATAAAGCACTTGACAAGTATTTTCAAAAAATACTACTTAATAAATGCCTCAAAGCACTTTCCAGACACTTGATTATGCCGCCTATCTCGGTAACGGAAAAGATCTGAGCAGAGATATTTTCGAATTAGTCATGTCCTTATGCTTATAAGCAACTTGCAAAAAAGATTTTTCTTCAACTCGTCTGCAAAAAACTCCAGCCAAATGTATTTCGACTTCATATGTATACAAATCGTTTCTAACGATAAAAGATTCTCATTAGCGTTATCGTTGTATTCATATGAAGTCGAAATAGATTTGGTTGGGGTTTTTTTGCAGACGAGTTGAAGAAAAATCTTTTTTGCAAGTTGCTTATAAGCATAAGGACATGGCTAATCCGAAAATATCTCTGCTTAGGTCTTTTCCTTTACCGAGATAAGAGACGTTATTTCCTAAAAACTGACCCTTATTTATTGCTCCGAAGGCAACATTTTTTGGTGAAATTGATTTCTTAGGCAGCTGTAACTTTGTACTTATATTCTCTGGCAGCTGTAATTTTATAAAAACGTCTTCCATGGGTGGGGAGAGCGCGAAAATTTACCAGATTTTGGATATTTTCCATTTTTAACCATGTCGGACTTCTGACTTTTTCACGATTTCTACCAATGAAAAGTAAGCTCGCACCTGGCAACATATCTCGATGCTGTACTCGAGCTACTTATGGTTATTTTATTCATAAAGGTATGATTATAAGTAGCCGGTGGAAAAGGTAGTTATTTTACGGATAATGCCGCCTATCTCGGTAACGGAAAAGATCTGAGCAGAGATATTTTCGAATTAGTCATGTCCTTATGCTTATAAGCAACTTGCAAAAAAGATTTTTCTTCAACTCGTCTGCAAAAAAACTCCAGCCAAATCTATTTCGACTTCATATGTTGACCTGGGCTCTGCGATACTTACTAATGTTTAGGCTTAAAAGATACTTAGGATATTAGATCGCATTGACTTTAGTTTGAAGTAACGCTAATACGCATTATAAACTAAAAATAAGAGAAAGAATAGAGATAGTTAGGCAAATATTATGGTACATCTAATATTGATTTAAGAAGATTATAATCAGTGATCAAAGAATACAATGTAGCACCATAATTTAGCGTAGATAATACATAGCTTTTGTGAATTATATCGAGCGCTTGCCTATTCGACGACCGTTTTGCCAAGCCATTAATCTTGGCTACAAGTCTGTCAGTGTGTTTCGTCCAAGTCATATCCTTTGACAATATCAAAATTAAATGGACATGTTCATTTACATCACTCAGAGGAACATTATTCATAACAAGAGTCGGTGAAACGAAGAACCTTAGACTTGTTTCATCGACTTTTGTATAATATATAACCAAATATAATAAATACATATCATATTATAAATTTATTCACTAATTCTACCCATGGAAACTACTAAAATTTCGACACCCTCGTAGATTCCAATAGAAGACCACGACAGAGAGTCGATGAAATATCAAGCTGGTTTTTTCTTTATCATATATCAAAGTCGCATAGAATAAGTTATTGCTCCTAACAAAAAAATAATACTTCTTCCGTGTTGGCTTGAGTGAGAAGATCGAAAAGCGAATAAAGGAGAAAAAACATTAACGTCTAAAACTCTACAATGTCTCGCCCTCTTTTGTTTAACTATTCACTCGTTTTGCTCCTCCTGTCATTGTGGAATAATTGTCTGCAGGAAACGGTCATGTTGTGTAAAAGTAATCCGTAAGAAAATCACGAATGAAGACGAAAATTTCACCTAAAAGTGACACATATAATAGTCAAGACGCTTACATACTATCGTGAGGAAAACAGAAGAAAAAGAAAAGGAACGGGTCAGTACAAGCTAAGAAATCGGTCCACTTTTTTTCTTTTCCTCAAAATGGTCCTGCGATTAGCAGAAAATCACGAACATTTGATTTTAGGTGCTTTCGAGTGATTAAAGCCGTTCCATCCTGATAGGATCTTCATTTGGAAGCTAGCACTACGGGGTTAGGTGAGCTCTCACTACTCTAAGACTTTTGGTAAAAAAATCCTACGAACTTTCGATCGGCATCATAGTTATTTTGAGACCACAAAATATGTCCTTTAAGCCTATGATGATCATTTTCATGATTTTTCATCATTTTGGAGTCTTGGCTTTTTCCTGTAAATATAAGGAATGACTGAAACTTTTTGTATGCATGTATAGTACTAAGTTAGTGGGTTATGTACATCACTATATCAGCTCGTTCATATCACTCATATACGAACTGATCCGATACGAGATTATGCTAAAAATGAGAAAATGTCAAAAATAGCCTATTTTCGGGTACGCTGTTCAACATCATAATACAATGATTGACCATCGATTTTAGCCACACTGAATACGTATATCTAGTGTCTATTTAAGCATATGAGAACCATATGTTCAAAGTGTTTGTATTAATAGATAGGGTTACACAGACGAGTACCCTATAATCCATATAATGAAAAAACCACATATTGTGGTCAAGATTTTTCACGAAAGCCGAATTCTGCAGAATTTAGGATAGTGTTTTGGTGAAGTACTAGACTTGGTCTATTAGCCAGTATAGTGAGTTTCCCGCCCAACTTCAGCCGTTTCGAAATAGAATGATGTGAAAAAGTCCATTTTCCATATAGGGCATCCTCTGAGGTACCAGAATAAGCATACAAAAACTACCACCGATTTTGATGAAATTTTCAGCATTTGTAGAGCTTTTAATTCTGAGTATTTTGATAAAAATAATTTTTCGAAACGCTTTTGTTTTGACGGAAATAGGTTCAAAATACTTTAAGCAGTAGAAAATGAGACCTCCTCTAGAACCGATTTTTTGTACAATTTTAGCTAATAGTTTTTGATAGTTTACTTCACCAAGTTAAGATCAAACCTAAATTCCAAGACTGTATTCGGACTCCTCGTGAGAAGGCCGATCGGATCACACTAAACTTGACTTACGTTTTGAAGACAGTTTAACCTAAAATACGTCATGAGCACTCATCGATGACACAATACTACAGGTCTATATCAGGACCTTCATTATTCAGAAAAACTTAACTCCATGCTATGATGTCGTAGTGTGTTTGATAGAACGTCTCTTCCGCTACAGTTCTAATAATGCAGAACCCTCAGTGTGTTTGATCTAGCCAAAATATTCAGGCAGCCTTTTTATCTATATTATTCCACGAATACCCATTAAAATCGTGTGGGGAATAAATTTCAACTTTTTAGGAATATCTAGTTCTGGTTTGCATGAAACTTTTCGGATTTCTGCAGCTATTGATGCTCCATTAAACACAGTATGATGTCATATGCAACACTTCGGCTTTTCAGAATAATTAAGGACTCAAGATAGTTCTGTGTTGTCGTGCGGTCGTCAAATAGTAAGAACATATTTGATATTCAATATCTGTGTAAAATGAAATCATGTTTAGTATGATCCGATCGGCCTTCTCACGAGGAGTCCGAATACAGTCTTGAAATTTAGATTTGATCTTAACTTTGTGTATAAGAACAGGACCATTTGATTTAAAGAATAAACAAAACAATGTTTTGGGCTCAGATCTATTTCGACGAACAATGGTCCTTGATGGTTCATTTTCGGTGATCCATGTAGTATTACTTGACGTTCGACCAATCTGTCTATGATAAATCCATGTCTCATCACCAGTAATTACATCAGATAACCTCCATTTCCCAGTCTGAAAGTTTGCTAGATTTTGACGACAAACTCTAAGTTGTTGTTGCTTTTGTTCATCACTGAGTTTGTGAGCAACCCAACGTGATGTAACTTTTCTCATCTTTAAACAGTCATGAATGATCCGTTCTATTGTACCATCAGAAAGGGAAGTCACGGCTATGATATCATCATAGGTTGAATGTGGATCATCTTCGATAACTTTGCGAACTTGTTCGATATTTTCATCTGTAAGTACCAAAATCGGACGACCAGATCGAAAGTCATCATTGACATCCTCTCTCCCTTCACGAAAACGTTTCGCCCATTTTGCAACAGTTGCATATGCTGGAGCATCAGATCCCAATGCTGTTGTAAGTTCTTCGCAAATTGTCTTTGCATCTATTTCCAGGATTGGCCGAATTTTAATATAATATCGATTAAATTCATCGGGCATTTTAATGATTTAAAAAAAATTCAAATCAGATTTTGTCACAGGTTCAGGATGACTTTGATATTTGATACAAAGTATCGATCGGAAATCCTGATTTATTCACACGAAAAAAGTAAGCGAATCGAATGAACTAACTCAATAAATGATTTTGCACTCAATATATACTGTTACATGTAATATTTAAGTGTATATGACGTCAGAAAATATCATATGAGGGAGGAAAGAAAAAATGCGAAATTCAGAAATATACTCGAATCCTGGACACGTAATGTTCGTATATTCACTGTGCTATAGACTTTATCTGAAAGACTGTTAGAATTATGGACGAGACATTTTATTAAGTATTCATGCAATAAATCTTTCGATGTTAAGTATTTTATAGAAATTTAAACATCGTTCTGCGAACTTTTGATCGGCCCTCAGTAATTAGCTTTTAGCTTTTAGTTGTTAGTATTTAGTTTTTAGTTTCTACTATTCAGTATTCAGTATTTAACTTTTAGTTTTTTTAGTTTTTAGCTTTTAGTTTTTGTTTTAGTATTCAGTGTTCCGTATTTAACTTGTAGTTTTTAGTTTTTAGTATTCAGTATTTGGGATTTAGTATTTTACTATTAGTGTTTGGTTCTGGATCATTCTGCTCCCACGTTTTGTAGTCGACTGGAGAAAGCAGCCGGTATTATCCATTGCTTTTCTACCTTTTCAAAGTAAAGTGTCGATTCGGCGCATAATTAACTACGTTTGGGAGTGTCAGTAATGAGCAACGGCGCTGAGAATATTACGGAATAATAACTTTCCTATTTTCCTGTCCTTTGTCTTGCTTTCAGAAATACAATTGTTGTGCACTTACCCTGTCTTCAATCTCTTAGCCAGCACAAATCATCTATCTTGACTGAATCATGTTCTCGAAGAAAAGTCACAGTAAAGCGCGATGAAATTAGATCTGAAAATGCAACCAAAGGGGTCTGGTCTGATTTTTGGAACATCTTCAATTATATACTATCTAGAAGCTCACTCTCATCACCTTGCCCCTGCTCCCCTCCGCCTTCGCTGCTGACCATTTCCAGACTAGAAACCAAACCTTAAATACTGAATACTAGAAGCTAAAAGTTAAATACTGCATACTGCATACTAAAAACGAAAAACTATTATGAGAGGGTACATAGAATTGCGCTTAGAGCTTTGTAGTGATACGAGGAGCACCCGCTCGCTGTTAAAGAACACACAATCATTACCCACAATGAACTTCACTGATTTTCGCACTTGTATTCGCCATATGTTAAGCTGGCTTCTTCTGACGTTCTTCAATCTTGAAAATGGCTTTCTTCTCTTTATCAACAATTATTATCACAGAAAACTGACAACATCCGTACATGACATATTCATAGCGTATATGTCACGTTATAGAACTTTTCTGTTCTCAGAAAATTCTTTTCTGAGAATCTTTTAGTAAATGTCTTTTTTCCCCTTATCAACAATTACTATGACAGAAAATTTCTATAACGTGACACATAGGCTATGAATATGTCATGTACGGATGTTGTCAGTTTTCTGTGATAATAATTGTTGATAAAGAGAAGAAAGCCATTTTCAAGATTGAAGAACGTCAGAAGAAGCCAGCTTAACATATGGCGAATACAAGTGCGAAAATCAGTGAAGTTCATGAAAGGTGTCGATCACCAAGTTCTAGAATAGCACTGGTCAAACTCATATCGGCAATTCTCGTACCACTGATGATTGGTGTTTTCACGGTAGTAACTACCATTCAGCAGTTGCAGTTAGAAAAAGAAGCGCGCGTTACTAGTTTACTCATCGTACAACTGGAACGAGAGAAGGACATCTATATGGCCGACGAACTTCGACGTGAGAATCTATTCAACGTATATGTCCATGATCTTATTGTTGCCGTCAAAGAGAATAATTGGAGTGTTCATGAGAGGCACGCTCTGCGAGCTAAGACTATTGCTACGTTTCGCGAGCTTGATGGTGGTCGGAAAGGTCGTCTCGTCCAATTTATGTATGAGTATTACGTCGTACGGTTTCAAAATAATTCTCTCAAATTCCTTACTCACGATTTAGATCTGAGTAATCTCACGTTTGAATCACCCATACAACGATCGACACTCTCACACTGGTTACGTTTTACCGACCTAGCACTTGCTGGTGCCCTGTTATCCGACGCTTCCTTTTCAAATATCTTTATGATGGATGTTTACCTACCGAAAACTGTCCTCTCACGCGCTAACTTTACGAATTGTTATATGCTCGATGTCGATTTTACAGATGCTTTGCTTGACGACACGGACTTTACAAATACTGACCTGTATTCCGTAGATTTTACCCGTGCGGACTTATCACGCTCTAACATTGATATTGCTCTTTTAGAGAACAGGCGTAACGAACTTCAAAACATCATCTATCCCAATGGGAGTCATATCGCAACTATTCGGCCCGTAAATCTCGTACCCGACGGAAACGCTGAGAAAACTGACAGAAGTCATAACTGTTCCCTAATGAATGGCTGGGTGGGGGAAAACATCGTTGCCGTTCAGTATGGATCTGCCGACAGTTACCTGCTTGCGTCTGATACCTACAATGGTATCAATAACAGCTGTATCTATGTAGGCATGGATGGAGAACTGAGCTACATGAAATTCAAAGACGACGTGGTGATTTCTGATTACGGACGTTTGGTGCAGCTCGGACGTGCAGAGTTCGAGCTTTCTGCTTGGTTGGGTGGTGTCGGAAATAGCCCAGCCAGCTTCACAGTGACTTTGCGCTTTTTCAGTACCACCGGTCAAATCAAGTTATTTTATCTAGGTAAACCTCATAATCATTACTCTATTGCATTCTAGCTAGCCACAAGTGTAAAAGGTCGAGATTTTGACCATGTTTCAAGTGGAAGTTTTGCTGACGAGGGAAGCTTCTGAAGTGCCAAAAGGCTGTTCGACTGCGAACATGTGTATCCGATAGAATATAGTTAGGAGGTAGCGCTCGAAATGGGCCAATATAAATATGAACAAAAGACCATTTTTTCTATAAAATTTGGTAATGCTTCACCTCACTCGGCCTGTAATAGAGAAAACCCTATTTACAAATGTGCGAGAGTTCACGTCGATTCATTCCGATATAAAAAGACTAACATACAAGAAAATTGCGAAATCTATATTGCTCATTACTGTGTTCAGACGCCTATTAGTAGGGGTGTGAATTTATTGTTATTGTTATTAATAACAGTGAAATAATAATAACTTCTCACCCCTACCTACTAGTTATCTATCGATCGTGTAGATTGGAAAGTTAATTGTTAGTGTCAGTGATGATAAATACTGACGCTAAACGGAGATTAAGTTGGTCCTTTTAGTCTAACTGCCTTAGGACATCTGCCCGGATAGCAGAAGGTGTGGGTTCGAGTCCGGTGGGAGCCACTTTTTCTCCATTCTGTCCTTTCGAATGTCCGTCCTTTCCTTTCCTGTCCCATGTATGAAGCGAATATTAATTATCACAGTTTCTTCGTCTCAATTTCGCTTATTGAGATAAATTAAATGTGGTGTAGTATCGACTGTCTCAATCTCAGGACATCGACTATCGTTTAACATTCCGTCGTATTCTGTCAAGAGAAAAAAGTTGGCGAGAAATGTATTCGTCAGGCCTAGGCGGACCTTGTTAGTTAGCTGGGCCGGCGTGGGTCGGGCTAAACTGAACTCCGATTGAGTCGTGCCACTTTTTATAGTCCATTTCGAGTCCTGTTAGGAGGTAGATACGCTAGTTTGGCAACGGCCCAAGTCGCCGTTTGATTCCGATATAGATATTTCAATCTTCAAATTCGTCCTGTGAACGAATATAGAGAAGGGAGTCATGTTGGCTAGGATAAACCACTGTAGTCGATATGACAATACCTGAGAATTTCAATCCAAACCAAGCCGTTAGATTTTCTATCAGTCAAACAGAGATATACACTCTGCTTTTGCTCATTACAGCCCCTTCCAGAAGCTCTGTCGACGCCTACATGAGAACAATTGAATAAGATACCTCTTACAAGTCATTGCTCTATTCCCTAGCGAACGTACTTGGGGCCAAGTACTTGGACCAAGTACGTCGTCTGCGTAATGAAGCCGGTACTTGCCTTTTTTCCAGAAGTAAATTTACTTGCAAGTACTTTCAGAAAGTACTTCTTCGCAATAAGGTAAGTATTTCGATCATTGACAAGTACTTCGCAAGTAATCAATTACTTGCATCAAGTACGTTCTCTAGGGTTGGACTTAAAACCAACCGAAAAGTAAGATATCAAGAATTTCAATGAGTTGCTACACTTTCGGAACGATATTTTTTCAATTTATTTACGTAAGTGTGCTTCGGGTTTTCGAAGTTTTAACTGCTTCACACCTGTAGGTCTTGTCATTTTTTTTTGTTTCTAGTCGAGCAGAAAATGCAGAATCAGTCCTTCTCTAAGGCGTGTTAGAACGGTTGGACTTTTCAGCACTGAAATGGAAATTCAATGGAGTAAATATCAGTCAACAGCTGAGACACGTTTTACAGTTAATGTCGATCCTTTTTTAATTATAAAGTTTGTTTTGTATAATTAATTGTGTAGATGCCAGTTTTCGATAAGGTACTCAGATAAACGACAATTTTTCACTCCAGAATAAAATAACACTCTTTAGTAGATATGAAAACGCTATAAACTATTTAAAAACGATACGAAAAAAATAACCACCAAGTTTGTTTCACTTTCTTATTTACTACTAATATGATTCTCACTGTTCCTGTCTAATCTCAACCTCAATTCAAATCTTCCATAATTACACTTTGGATGTCGCACAACCACTTTATACGTTCCACGTGGTAGACGATAGCTCAAGACAGCTGCAAAGCAATTTTGAAAGTTGGCATTTCCATCATCATTGACAGCCAATAATTGTTCACTCCATTGCTTTCGACAGTACAGTTCGAGCATTGGATCACCTGCACCGGATTGTTTCCAGTTTGAACAACTAACGTATGTATTTGCTGTAATGGTCACATCAGACTGAAATTGATTAACATCAAAACAAAATGTGTAATTTTGTTCTGCTTCATTTGTTGTTACATTGACCAAAGTATCAAATTGCCAGTATCGTGGGCATGGTGAAAGTAAAGGTTGTTGAGTTGCTGTTGTTATAATTTCAGGTGTGTTGGTAGCTGTTGTTCTTGTAGTCGTCGTGGTTCGTGCAGTAGATGTTTGCTGGGTTTGTTGAGTTGTGTACTGTATTGGCCGCCCTTCACTTGTGAGCTGCTCTTGATCCAGGTCTGCGGAATAAGATCTGTTGATATACGTAACTCCTCCATCTGTTGTTTGTTGATTAAGGGCAACATGAAATCTCCAAAAGTAAGGACTGCTGATTGGCGATGATTCAACTCCACACGATTCATTGCCAGTTATAACACCACTATCGAATAGAATATAGTAATCTTGACCCTAGAAAAATGTAAGGTTACTGAACAAAACGAGCAAATAACGAAGAACGATACTTTACCTCTTCCCACGTGTGAGAAAAGTTTGTATAGAAACTCAGCCGATTGCTTTGATACCAAATCGAAGGATAGCCGACAACATTAAACTCCAATTCCAATGCATTCGTATCTGCACGATAAAATCGAATGTAGGCATCACGTGTTGGTCGAAAGATGTATCGACTGGCAAAGATGTAGAAGTTGTTTGAACTAACAGTATCGCCATTTTGTGGATAAGTACTATTGCCTATCAGTTCTGGTGGAAGGATATCAACTTGAAATGTGAGACAAGCTTGTGTTCCCGTTTGTCCGTCACTTGCAGCTGGAGTTATGCACAGTTGATGAATACCGGTCTGATAGGATTGTGGAGTCCAGTAGACGTACATTGAATAGATATCAGGTTGTATGAGAGGATCACTCTGTGTCACATTGCTCTTTGTCATTCCTTGTGGTGATGTAGTGAGAATATCGGTGATTGTTGTGTGACTACAGCCTGTTCGAACTTGAATTTCTTCCATAACGAAGGCGTTTGATGGTACACCGATACATGCACCGTGTGGGCGCCGACCGACGTAAACAGGAGGATTACAGGGTGGGGACACAGTGTAATTTCCGGTGACTCCAGTTATAGGCATTTCAGTTGTTGGTGGAACAATTTGAATGAGGAATTGTAGAGGAATGGAGGATAGAGGGACTGTTGAGTTGGCACTCTCGAAATCTTCAATGACTATTGCAATACCCTCGTAGCCGACTTGAGCTGCATAATACGTAATTTCACATGGATTTGATTGAAGCTGACCTTGTGGCTGACAAATACCACCACATTCAGTTAGAGTGTTCCCCCAACGACATCGTAAACTGTCGCCATCGCTATCTGCCATTGGTATCTTAATCGTATGTTCACGTCCTAGTGCTAATCGAACAACTGGATTCATTGCACTTTTCGGTGATGAATTGAATCTAAAATTACAGGCAAAAGCGTGTAATCACGGATCAATTGGCAAGTAAACTAAACTTACCTTCCATTTCTTCGTCTGTGTGTATCAATCACTAGATTCAACGACCAACCTTCTCCAGCTGAAATCGTCAGCAATGATATCCAACAACAGGAAGCATATGTGTAATTAAATCGAACATCGGTTGGAATTGTCACAATTGTTTCACCTTCACCACTACTGTAATCGTACAACTCACTGTAATCCGTACACGGTACAAGACCGGATACACTCGAGACGATTGATATTTTTTTCCACGGCGTTGCTACAGTGACGTCCGTTATATTTTCATAATCGATTCCATTATTCGCTCCAGGACAGTTATAACCACATTCCAGACTGCCTTCACCGATAACACCGCCGGCAGTTATTGTTTGTTGATCGCAGAACGTGCTTGTACTGTAGGTTCGACGAAATGAATGACGCTGACTAATACGGATTAGAACCGAATCATGTGTAGGTTGCAAGGGATCGACGGACCAAGAAATGGAGCCACCTCTGAAATCAAAAAGTTATGGAATTCGTTTATGCTAACAGAGAGATAAAAGCTTTTGGTTACTCTTACCTGTAATGCGATCCACTTGTAATATCAATTACTACTAAAAGAACTAGAACAAAAGCTAACTTGAAGTTCATTGCGCTGTTGTCTTACAGCTATAAGAAACTAAACCAGGAATACAGAAGAACTCCGAAAATAACTCTAGTCAAATCTTTCTATTATATAGTTGTAGTTTTTACACTTTTAAGACCGTGTTTCTTCCAAGAAACAGCTTCTGAAATTTTTAACTTTATGCAGTATTATGCTCCTTGACAAGTAAAAAGATTAGTAAATATTATTATCTTTGAGAGTTTGTCTGGAAGGAACAATAACAGAATTAATTCAACTTGAATGATATAGTGTATATTAAGTTACGAACGGTTTATTGCTTTAGTAACTGTATCAATATTTTTTTACAAAAATAAAGAAGGGAAGCAATGGTTCAGAAGATTTCAAAACACGAGCGAGGTAAGGAAGTGTTGGAGCTATAAAATGCCATAAAAGAAGCTTTTATCCATCTAGGTTATGCGGCTTCTAAGAACCATTTTAGAAAACTTTTATTCCCAGTGTTTATTTTAATAATGTAGTCGTATCTTCTGCTGTTCGGTTGTGATATGAATAACAAACTGAAAAATATTCTGAATCTAAGGAATACTCATTCTGTCCACACCCGTCCAGCCCTATTTTCTTTTCCTCTAGGGCTGGATATCAGAGACCGAAACGGGTCAAGCAAACGTGATCCGAACCCTACTCGACCCGAACGTGAGTTGACCCGATCCGACCCGAATCAATATCTTATATGTTGACCCGACCCAACCCGATCCGATCCGATCCCATCCGAACCCGACCCGAACGGACACGAAAGTTTTTCCACGGTGATCCGAAGGACCCAAGCAAACATCACCTATGGGAAAAATCTAGATACATTTCGTCTGTAATCGAGCGATACATGACTAGTTGCCATCTAGATTACTAGTTGGAAAAGGGACTTTTAACTAGATGCGTCTGCATGTGCAACTAGCAATAGTTAAATCGATCGATTATCGGGCGACAGGTCGATAGTTGTAACTAGATGAAATGCAGCAATCGCCCGATTACTAGATTTTCACTGTCGTCACTCAGTAGTTGCAATCGAGTAAAAATCTGGTAATCTAGATGAATCGGGAGGTACTAGATTTTTTTTGACGCCCGGGTATAGCCGAAACATGAAAATGTTTTCGTACACATTCGCAAAGAAACACTTCTTCGCTATAGAAAAGTTATCTTAGTCAGATTGTTTTGAAATTTTTTCAAAGGAATGGTCAGATTCCTTACGATTTCTGTAACTTTTTCCTTTTATGAGTGGAAAAGTTTGGGTGATGCTACACCTGAACCGGAGAGTAAACATTTCTGAATAAAAGTAGACGTCGCCGAACTCTCTACGACGTTTTTTCATCGAATTGCATTCAATTTACGAAAAGCCCCTCGGTCATTTTCACTATCATTTTTGCCTTTTTCTAGCGATTTTGCTGCTTGTGACGTGGATGGGCCTTTCGTAAACTGAATACAGTTCGATGAAAAAATGGCGTAGAGAGTTCGCGACGTTTAACTTTGTTCAGAAATGTTTGCTCTACACGAATGGGCTATTTACAGAAAGTTTCCGTTGGAATCGCGGGTCTTGATTTTTGGGATTTTTTAAAACCTTGGTTTCCACAGACCTGGTTTGCAGGGATTTTAATGGAATTTCCATGTCCACCTCACCTGATTATAAACTCTTTCAGTTGTTCAAATCTTTTCGTACCTTGGTTCTAGCTGTTATGGTCGAGGAGAAAAATTAAAAATAAAGGTGAACCTATAATTTTGGCCAGTACTGTAGTACACAGAAAAAATCGTCAGTTGATTGTGTTTAATCGCTAAAATCACCAAAAACCCGGCAATTAATCGTGTTCAAGCGCACGATTAATCTTATGATTTTTCACGATTTTTATGCGATTTTTAGTACATGGGTAATATACACGTCAAATCTCTGCCGAGTATTTTGTTTGAATCGATCAGATTCAATCATGCCCCTTCCAGTAAAATGAAGACAAAATGTACAAAATTTTATTGTTTGCACTTCGATATAATATTACATCTAATTCAATTGTAAATATTTACAAAAATGATTGTTTTTCAAACTATAACCAAAGCATATTGCATCAGGAGTTGTGCTTTCTTTTCACCTACTTTCGTTTTTTATTAACAATAGCCATCCATTGACGATAAAAAATAATTTCTTAATTTCTTTTGAAGATGAAATATTCGTGTAATGATCAAATACTAAACTGATCGACGTCAGTTATACGAGTTAGTGCATTTCCAAGGCAACTTAACACTTTCGGCTTGACGAATAAGAAGGACAGTGCCAGATTTTACTACCTACAGTTCTCTCTAACACAGTAATCTGCTGCACACGAAGCAATGTGTTCATACTCAAGCAAGGGGGTTCATACTCGACAATGCATTTTTCGCATTAGGCAAAAAATATTACAGACAAATTAAAGGTGGTGCGATGGGGTCAGCAGTGACTCAAGTGCTAGCCGATGTTTATATGATGGAGTGGGAAAGTGACATTCTAGCAATGCAATTAAGCGAAAAAGAAATTTATGTGAGATTTCGAGACGACATTCACCTGACTACAAAACGACCCCTTTTCGACTTTGTCGACATCCTCAAAAAACTTGACTCTAAAGATCCGCACATAAGACTAACCTACGAGACCGGAGACTCAGTTGACTATTTGGACGTGACAGTTCTTAAAGACCCTCCTAATAACCGTTTCCGCACGACCGTTTTCCGAAAACCCGCCGCCCAACCATACATATTACCTTTTGACTCTTCACATCCCATCCATATAAAACAAAATATACCCTATGCTGCAATTCTCCGAGCGCTACGCATCTGTTCACAATCTGAAGACTGCAAAACAGAGGTATTCAATATACGAATTAGACTCCTACTCAATGGCTACCCACCCAAGTTCATAGACGCCCATTTCGACCGCTTTGTCAAAGATATTCGCTTACGCAACCTGGATTCTCTATTCGAGAACCAAAACAAATATGATTACTGCCGGACTAACGTTAGAGATCTAAATTGGACGAGCAGCCGACTGCCACGCAAACAAATTAATCCGCAAAAAGAGCTCCTTATCCATTTTTCATATGTGCCTTCCATTTCACGCTTTGGTCCAAAATTATACCAAATGTGGACCGAGACATTTGAAAACACTCCCCTCACCGATGTTCACCCTATTTTTGCCAACCGTATAACCGAAAACCTCACCCAAATGTTAATCCGAAAAAAACCTTCAAAAAATATCTTAAAACCACCCCCAGAGATTTTTAAAAAATATCCTAAAACCACTTCCAAATAAAATCTGATAGTAGTTTCTATATACGAGCTGCCGGGGTTTTCTGCTTCCATTTTTAGTGATACTGTGCATCGGACCGAATACAATAACAAATATGATCAAAGGACACAAAAACAAGAACAATTGGCATTGCTAGTGACAGGATAAACATCCTCACGCGTACTCTGACAATTCCAAAAACTATTAGCAGATACATCTATTTTTAAGTACAAAGAAAAAGGAAGACGTAAAAACGTTTTCCTTCTTCTTCATTTTCTCACATCATAGAAAGAAAGGAAGAAAAGGCTCCTTCATTCGTGTTTACACCGGAAAATGATCTTTCTCCTGGAAAAATACCCCATGAAACAAAACGTCTCAATTTTTTTTTTTTTAAAAAGTTCTATTTCTTTCTCAAACCCAAGTGACATAGGTATGACGACGTGATATATGTGTAACCTCCCCCCCCTTTTTGACTATGTGATATGTAAACAGTTTAGGGTGCATATATGACTACGTGATCAGATGAGTGATCAAAAAAAGACCCCTCAAATATTTTCTTGCGTGATCAAAATTGGATCCCCTACAGAAAACGTTAATTAATTATTTCATACGCAGCACAACTAAAAAATCATTTTCCAAAGAAAAGGGGAAGAAAAATCATTCTTTATTATCTTGATTAGTATATAAACCTGATAATATTTTACTTTTTGACGAGCAGATGCATCTGTAGAGATTTGAATGTAAAAAACATGCATCTGAAAGATTAAATTTAAACACGAAAATCATGCTGGAGTATTACGGGTAAGTCGATTTTCTTGGAAAATGATTTTTTAGTTGTGCTGCGTATGAAATAATTAATTAATGTTTTCTGTAGGGGTCCAATTTTGATCACGCAAGAAAATATTTGAGGGGTCTTTTTTTGATCACTCATCTGATCACGTAGTCATAAATAGAATTCATATAAAGAGGAATTACTTTATTTTCTTTTGAGCCCTGTTTCGCTCATCTATAATGTAGAAGAAAATTAGAAATTATTGTGTCTTGTCGAAAGAACTGTGCTCGGTATTGGTCAGCAGTATTTGTCTAAATCAGAAGGTTTAACGTTTGCTCTTTTAGTTTCAGTTCGGACCTCCAGTTTTTTTTCTTTTGCTATTATCCGCTCCCTTCCTGACTTGTGTTAGTATCTTTCTCACGGCTAGTGTACAACATAGCTTAAGAGAGAAATGCAGGTGGTACGGTCATCTGTACTTTGATTACAATTCGGAAAAATCGAGAGTGTTGGTATCTCTCAAGGCTGAGATATGATTGTGGAATCACATTTCTACCAGGTGATCGATAGGCCTGCGGTGTAGAGAATTCTTCTTGTAGTCATTTATTTCTCATGACAATCTACTCACACAATTTCAAGTCCACATGTATTGAGCGATTCTTGTAATAGAGTCAAAGCACATTTTTTTCTCGTGTCCTCATTGAAAAACTGTCATAAAATACTCAATAAACTTTCACTTGTTGAAATATACCCATTTTTCAGTCTCTGTTCTATATGCAACAATAACTTTGTTTCATCTTTCCTTTATTTGCGAGACATTTACACATAAAAGAAGAAAAACAGTCCATCGATTTATTCTTTTCTGAAGACGTACATATTGTGTTTGAAGCAATGACATCGAAACATGCATACATATTGAATAGACCATGAACATATGCGTTCTTTGTTCAAAACATGATCTGTTTTGAAGACTTTTGTGATAGAGTATTTCTCATTAATTGACAAGTGTTTTTGATGTAATGGAGTGGGAATATAATACGAACATAAAACTAGTCATGAAGCAAAATTTGGATGAACGTGATTTTCTTCATATGCTCGAATTTCTCTTTTTCATTGATTTCTCTTTCTAAATGTACTTGTTCTTGATGAAGAAAAAGTCAAGCAATTGATTATATTGTAAATTAATGGATAAAGTAATAAATAAGCTCGGAAAAAAGAGATATTTGAGCTTAGTGTGTTTAATTGGCTTCAAAATGAGGGAAATGAGCTCGGTTGTAATAAAATTATGTTTTATTTATATAAATGAGAGTTTTGAACTTGGAAATTAATTTATACTCTGAAAAGATATAAATGAACTCGGTTTCTTTAATTTGTATACATCGATGGGCTTTTTATGCTCAAATAACTATATAAGTCTGCATTCATGTTCCATCAGTAAATTCTCAATTAGACCTGTCCTTTCATAATGTCTCGTCGAATTATACTTTGCTACTGACAAATCATAAATTAATTACCGAGCTTAGTTCTCTCATTTTATCGACAAAAAATTAAATTAATCGAGTTCATTTATATCTTTTCAGAGTATAACTTTATTTCCGAACTCAGAACTCTCATTTATATAAATAAAACATAATTTTATTACAATCGAGCTCATTTCTCTCATTTTAAAGCCAATTAACTCTTTCACTGGCGCGGGCACCTTTTGACGTCAAGCAGTAGTATTGGATGACCCAGATAAAATGGGACACTTTGTTCGTTATTCTTAAGGCACTGTCCAGTAGTTCAAAGAGTTCCTTTTAAGCTCAGTCGGTAGAGAATTGAATTTTCTACAAAACCTGCTATTTTAATCTCTGATAGCATTTTTCTTGTTTAAGTACCATTCACAATATTGAATGATGCTGAGTTGTCGGACTGCGACACACCGAAAATAGAAAAATATCTACCTTGATCCAAAAACAGATTCCATAAGAATTTTGAAAACATCAGAAGATTCACTGAAAAATTTGTGCATTTCCTCACATATTTTTCGAAGTTTTGCACTTAGGTCTTCTAGGAAAATTTCTCTGTGCAAAAAACTGATAAATCTAAAACAACCTAACTTTTGAACCTATTTTTCACAAACTTTAATTTTTTAACTATAAAAGTAGTAAAACGTTCTGAATCCAGGGTTTTAATCTTATTATGTTACACAGAATTAAATTCTGCGTCTTTTGATATATATAAACAATGTTTCTCAATTGAAATCATTAATTAAAAAAATTAATTTAATTCGAAAAAATTGAAAAGCCGGTTTAGAACTAATTATAAGTCCAGTTGATGTAGCGAAAACATTGTATGGAATTGTCAACAAGCGTCATCGATAGAGCACAAAATTCTCTATCTTTCTACCTGGAAAAATTAACTATTGCACTTCAGACAAAGCGCTAAAAATCTCTAAAAGGAGACGAAAAAACTACGTCGCAGTGAGACAACTCAGCACCATTCAATATTTTGAACGGTACTAAAACAAGAAAAATGCTATCAGAAATTAAAACAGCAGGTTTTGTAGAAAATTCAATTCTCTATCGATTGATCTTCAAAGGAACTCTTTGAACTAAAAGGCGATGCCTCAAAAACAACGAACAAAGTGTCCCATTTTATCTGGGCCACCCAATATATAGTGCCAGTGAAAGCGTTAAACACACCGAGCTCAAATATCTCTTTTTCCGAGCTCATTTAATTTCGCGTCCTAAATTAAATACTGTTAGTAACAGATTGTTGAAAACAAAATATAATTTGACACTAATATAATTTATCTATGATTTCAGTACTAAACACATCAGAATATAGAGAATTCGCAATCGATCCTCACCTGACCTATATGGTGGCCTGATCTAGGCAGAAAATAATAGAGAATTCTCAAACACATCATGTACACCAATACGCATTATTATCACCATTGCATACTGAAATAAATTCTCAACGAATGCGAATTCATTTTATAGGCAATGAAATTCTCTCCGAACCTGTATTTTCCAAGCTATGGGTTTATTTCTATTTTCTCATTGATGAGAAAATAAATTCATGGTAATAGTATTTAAGAACATTCGTGTTGAGTATATCGCACAGCTGTTTTTTTGTTATTGGGACTGAGACCTTATTTTCATGGGAGTAGAAAAGTTTTGTGTTTATTCTGACTAGAAAAAGGATAATAGTCAACATCTTTCTTTGACATTCTGTTTAGTCAACACAGAAATGACAAGCCGATGATTAAAAATTAAAATAATTAGAAGTTATACTGCGTTTTCTCACGGCTTTGAGATAATTGAACAATCTAATGCTCTTTCACCCCATATAATAATGTTTTATTAGAAAAATATACCGATATGTTCGGCTTGGAAAAGCCTTTCTCAAGGCAAAAATAGAAAAGTGACAGAGGATGGCAAATAGTGACTCCTTAAGAGTTTTGACAACAGCAAGGCACTTATCAGTTCCTAGAACGTCTCAGCCCTTATAGCGCGCGGGTTAGGTTAAGTCGTCTCTATGTAGGTGTGTTTGGCTAGTGATCAACATCGCTACATCTCTGGGTCGGGTCAGGTTGGGTTGTCCTGGGTGTAGTCAACATATAC
Organism: Didymodactylos carnosus; assembly: GCA_905250885.1. NCBI lineage: Eukaryota > Metazoa > Rotifera > Eurotatoria > Philodinida > Philodinidae > Didymodactylos > Didymodactylos carnosus. The sequence continues at coordinate 601 of CAJNOQ010001717.1, read as the reverse complement.
TGCATTAAATTTCTGGGTTGGGTTAGGTTGAGCTGTCATGTGTGTCTTGCACTGTCTTACTAGTGATCAACAACTGTATATGTGTGGGTTGGGTCAGGTTGGGTTATCATGTATGTAGTCAACATATATCACTAAATCTCAGGGTCGGGTTGGATTGAGTTGTCATGTGTGTCTTGCACGGTCTTACTAGTGATCAACAACTGTATATGTGTGGGTTGGGTTAGGTTGGGTTATCCTATCTGTAGACAACATATATCACTAAATCTCAGGGTCGGGTTGGGTTGATTTGTCATGTGTGTCTTGCACTGTCTTACTAGTGAGCAACAACTGTATATGAGTGGGTTAGGTCAGGTTGGGTTATCATGTGTGTCTTGCAATGTGAAAATAAAGTGCTTCTGAGCCGAGTAAATTGGGAAACAGCCGAAAAAGCGAGGCTTTTCAGAAAATCCACTGTGCGGTCCGGGAATGCTTGCAGTAACAGGGATGGGAAAGTGTAGATAGAGAATAATTTTGGCAACGTTTCGACCTTCGCTAACTTTCGCGGCCTCATTTCACTAAACATGGCCCTTCGGAAAATCAGTTAGAAAAAACTTTTATGCTG